>BLSH010433794.1:636072-646499 GCA_018402905.1 Glandirana rugosa | reverse complement strand
TATATATGTGTGTGTGTGTGTGTGTGTGTGTGTGTATATATGTGTGTGTGTGTGTGTGTGTGTGTGTGTATATATGTGTGTGTGTGTGTGTGTGTGTGTGTGTATATATATATACACACTGTACTTATACTGCACAAGTTTCTTTTACCTCTCCGCATATCGGAGCAATGCATTGTGAGGCTGATTTATGAACATCAGCACAAAGAATGACGCACACTTTCTCTTCCAGTCTTTGGAAAATTGGAGAGAATCACATGATTATGGGCAATAACCAGGAATTGTTGTTAAATCAGGCACGCTGTATGGTAGTGACCACAGATATACATGTTTTTTTTTTGTTCTTTTTTAAGTTCCACAGGAAAATGCTCATGTGCAAATTACATTATTGGTCTCATGTTCTTTTTTTTTTTTCTAAATAAACCAAAGCGGAGAAAAGCAAACAGCATTTATTTTATTGTTATGTTATTTCAACAGCTAACTGCAAAAGATAAAGGAAAGGTGCATATCTCGAGCCAGCACAATGCACAGGAAAAAGGAAGTCAATTGCAAATCTGGAGCTATAGATTATCAGCTGTGAGCTTTGAGCCGAGCGTGTCCGTTAGCAGGCATTCATCGCTGCCCATCTACTTCACCCTCCTAAACAATGACTCCTCTGCTAGAGATGGTCCAGAGCTCTGACCCCGGCTATAGGAAGCAATGTTAACAGGCTGACTGTGCTCTAGCCCTTCCTGCTCACAGAAACAGGATGCTATTAGGAGAGAAAAAAAACACACATTAAGGGCAACTGGGCCAGGAGATTTCAAAGCTCACGTTCCAAAAAGAATAACAGACATTTCTAATGCAGCGCAGTCACCAGCCAGCATGTTTGTTGTTTTTACAGGGCTATCCATATTTCTCATTACACGCAGTTTATCGCCGCCTCTGCCTTAAAAATGTAGATCTTTTCCGGGATTGGAGGAAAGCAAAATGACTTTAAGATGTATCACAGATAACGATAATGCTTAATTCTAACCCAGTGGATGTATATATGCAAAGCAGTCACAGGTAACAGTCAATGAGCTGCTAAAGCAATCCAGGAAATACTGCAGCTGTGCTAAAATTAGAAGGTTTAATAGCCCTAAATACAGAGCATTGCTTAATTAAAGCGGTTGTATGACCACAAAAAAAAAAACCTGTAAGGCAAAGGCATAATGAGCTAGTATGCACCGCATACTAGCTCATTATGAAATACCTTAGAAGGAAGCTCCCACAGGTCACCCGGTCACCGGTGTGGGAGCTGACTTGTCCCCTTGGCATTTTTTCCAGGTTTGCGGCTCTATCGCTGTGAGTGGCCGGAGTCGTGATGACGTCACTCCCGGCCATGTGCGCATGGGAGCCCTCCACTCCGGCAAGTTGCGGCATATTATACTTCGCTGGACCTCCACTGTGCATGCGCCGCTGACATCAGCAGCTGCATGCAAGGTGAATGTCTTCTAAACCAGGGATATGTAATTAGCGGACCTCCAGCTGTTGCAAAACTACAAGTCCCATCATGCCTCTGCCTCTGGGTGTCATTCTTGTGGCTCTCAGAGTATTGCTATGCCTCATGGGACTTGTAGTTCTGCAACATCTGGAGGTCCACTAATTGCCTGTTCTAAACCGTACATGTGTAGGAGATATTCATTTGACCTGCAGGTAAGCCTTATCATAGGCTTACCTGTAGGTAAAAATGACCAAGCGGACAATACAACCACTTTAAAGCAAAACAAAGTCTTAAAGTGGATGTAAACTATTACATCTGCCCAGTGCAGTGACTGGCCTCAGGTGATACACAGAGATGAAACAAATCTCCCTATATAAGTTATAGCTATTTATCTGCAGTCTTCTCTTCTCTACAGCCATTTTTTTTGTAATTCCTTTATTTAACCAAAAGTTGCATTATATGAACCAACGTCTGGGTAAAGCAAGATACGATGATGTAAGTATTCTAGAAACAAACATTAAATATCATCATTAGGACTTCAAAGGCAGCTCAACAGATCAAAGCATATGCAATGTGACAAGTTTCAAGGCATACAGATACATTCTTAACTGGGAGGGCGTAGTGGTAAGTATCTCCAAGACCCCAGACTATATATAACAGCCCTAACGTAGTAATGCAGGATAAATGTAGAATAAAGAGTGAAGAACACCGGGGTCAGAAGCGATCCCCCGGTGGCCAACATAACCCGATAATAGAATAAGATCTGCCACACATGCTGAGATAAATATGAGCCTCTACAGCCATTTGAAATCCAGAATTTATAAAGATTGTCAGAGTTGTCTGAAAAAAGGGGGCGGAGAGCTCAAGTTACACTGCAGAGCTCAGTGAGGAGAGCTCTAAGAGCTGATTGGAGGTAAAGGACACCCTACCCCCTGTCACACAGCACACAGGAACAGCTGAGGCTGTCAATCAGCTGAAGGTGCCTTCCCGTCACCTTTTTTCTCTTGGTGTCAGGAAAACTTGTTAGAAATGAGTCATGACACTTAGTGCTCTTAACTGAGACAAGTACACACTATAGAGGGATATGCTTTGTTCATACCTGTATTTCATGTCTGGGATTTACAACCACTTTAAATTAAAAAAAAAAAAAAAATTGGTGGCAGGCAGGCAGGTAGGTACAAACTATAATGCACGCATTGTTATGCATTCCAGTTTTGACAGCCTATTGCAGTGGGTTGCCAAAGGCACTGAAATGTGCACACACTACTTTAACCACTTGCCGACCGCCCGCTGCAGCGTGACGGCGGCAAGGTGGCTCGTTATGGCGAACCGCCATCACAGGACGGCGACCGTGATAACTAGCATTGTGACTGTTCGGGGGGAGCCAGGGAGCGGGTAGGGCGGACTCGATCGCTGCCGGCTACCCGCGATGGCTCCCCCGCACTGAAAGAACGGAGATCCGTGTATGTAAACACAGATCTGTTCTGTTCTGTTGAAGGGGGAAGGGCGATGTATATGGAAGCCATGATCATCTCCTTTCCCCAGCCAGGGCAGCCCACACACAGTTAGAACACGCCCAGGGAACACAGTTAACCCTTAGAGCGCCCCCTGCAGGTTAACCCCTTCACTACCAATAGCATTTACACAGTAATCAGTGCATTTTTATAGCACTGATCGCTGTATAAATGCCAATGGTCCAAAAAAAGTGTCAAAATGGTCCGACATGTCCGCTGCAATATCGCAGTACCGCTAAAAATCGCAGATCACCGCCATTACTAGTAAAAAAAAATAAAAAAAAATAAAAACCCCAGAAATGAATTCTCACCATCCGTAAACGCGGCAACTTTTGCGCAAACCAATCAATAAACGCCAATTGCGATTTTTTTGTTACCAAAAATATGAGGAAGAATATAAATCGGCCAAAACCGATGGAAAACATTTTTTTTTATATTTTTTTTTTTTGGATTTGTATTTTATCAAAAAGTAATACATTTGGGTTTTTTTGCAAAATGGTCGCTCTTCTTTTGTTTATTGTGGCGATCAGAAACGATGCAGATCGGATCAAATACCACCAAAAGAAAGCTCTATTTGTGGGAAAAAAAGGACACAAATTTAGTTTTGGTACAACGTCGCATGACCGCGCAATTGTCAGTTAAATCGACGCAGCGCTGAATCGCAAAAAGTGCTCTGGTCCTAAAGTGGGAAATCCTTCCGGGGCTGAAGTGGTTAAAAAATGGCACCTCAACGAACCGCATGATAATATGATACTATGTGGTTTAATGGCTGCATATGCACTGCGTTTACTAGATGCCCTTAGGGTTTAACAGTTAATGGCACCCGTGTGTCTAGCGAAGGCAGCATGTTTACATTTGGTGCAGAAAATATGCACAGATGCGCGCCTTTCTCGTACAGTTCTGGTGTGAATGGGCCCATATTGCATAAACCTACCTGCCTGTTTCAGTAATGACCGCTGAGCTGCACATACACAGCTCAGTTTACATTCCAGCACAGTGCCTGTGTGCCAGGATGGGTGTACTCCCGCACATGTATGAGGGTGACATCATCCCGTGCCAACCAATCAAGGTAGCCAAAGACTGGCACCTAGAAGTCATAAAGAAGATGCCAGTGCTGGCAAGGGACTTTGCAGGTAAGAATTATGCAGCTTTCATGAACCTCTTAAAGTAAAGCTGGCCATATACTGTAGGAGTTTCAGATGGTTCCTGAAAAAGCAGCTGAAATTCTCTTAGTGGGCGGTCCTGTTGACCTCCTCCTACCCAACATTCCTTGGATGAAAAATAGAAGGAGCCAGGCGGAAAATTGTCAGCCGAAAAAGTGGCTGCATTCAATCAGGTATTTTGACAACACTTTCACGCATTTCTGGGTCCAGGCATTCCTGAAGGACAAAACATACAAGCCCTGATGAAGGGGGGTTGTGAACTCTGAAATGTGTTGGATTCCTTATCTTCTTATATCTTTTTCTTTTTTAATAGAAATAGCCCTGCTGAAGTGACTGAATTAATATGACTGCCATACACAATAATGGACATTAACCATAGGAGATCTTGCTGCCTCTTATGTATGCATGTCAGTGGGTTGTAAGTCATGAACTTTGAAGTGAAAGCTCCCAATCTCCACACTTGTTCCACTTCTGACGTCCTTTTATTAGCATAATAGTCTGGCAACTTGAATGTTCAAAAGGAGAAGTCTGCAGGGGCCCTTTATCAATAGGGATTTAATTTGATGGTCCATAAACGCAGGTCCATGGCATTGCACTGCATTAACCCCTTTGCGCCTAAGGGTAAAACAAATGTTAATGCCTAAGCACAATTTTGCAACTTTGACATGTGTTAGTAAAACCAAAGAGGATAAAAATCGATGATTTTTAAAAAAAAAATAAAAAAAATCTGATTTTATTTTTTTTTTAATTCAAATAGATTTTTTTGATTTTTATTGAATTTAGCTTTTGGAGTAAAAATTATTTATTTAAGATACATTAATGATTGAGTTTATTCAGCATGAAAAGGAGCTTAGTTATGCAGCATGAGGCTGTATATTCTACAATACTGTACTTTTTGATAAACTCATTCAATGAATCCAAGCTCTGCAGGCTGAGATAACATGCACTGCATTGATGTATTCACACAATTTCTAAGTAACCATGAGATAAAACAAAGTTCAGGAATATTCCTTTATCCCATTGTTTTGCAAATCTATGTGCACTACAAACTGTATGATTGATTTGGTTTTGATATCGCTGTTTTACTAACCTGACAGCTTATTATTCTAAATAGGAAACCTTCATTTTGTTTGCAAATATTAAAGATTCTAACTACCAGCAAGAATAAGTCCTTACATTTAAAGAGCACCTGTCATTTCAGATCCATCATGGCAGCACCTGTTAGCGGGCATCCACTCACCTGCTGCCGACACGTCCCTCACCTTGTTGTGTCACTGCTGCATCACCAGCCGCCCATTAAAGTGAATGGGACTGTCGGTGAGTCAACAGCGGGTCAGAGGAGGAGCCGCTGCAGGACAGAGATGAGAGTTGCTCTTTAAAATGTATGATTTAAAATCGAGCCTTTTTACTAGTGATTTAAATGAAATCCACCCTGAGTAAAACTGTACAGATCGTCACAATTACTTTGTGCATCCAGGTAGATTATACCTTGTTTTCTTCGGGACAAATTGGGCTTTCATTTGGTGGTAAATGGTAATGGATATCTCCTGATTTTGTTTTTATTACCAAAAACTGGCCTAAAATAGTAAGAAAAAACAAAAAAAAATTAACTTAGCTGTATATTTCTTGTTACTCCATAGCCTTCCACCAAAGAACAACCCAACATTATTTCTATTGCTCCAGACGATCGCAGCGATACCACATATGTGTATATCAGTTGCTGTTTGTACCCCTAGTACAGCCCAGAAACAATAGTGCGCATTTTGCTTTTTTTGTAACCCTTTCTAAAACACAGTGACATGAATACTAATATATATGTATTTTTTTAAATCCTGCCAAAATAGCTTGATCCTGACATTGACCTTTGACCCTGACCTTGACCCAAACACTAACCCTGGCACTGACCTAGATCAAACCTTGATCTAGGTATTTTTTCTTTTCTTTTTTATTATTATTTATTTATTTACACACACTTGTTTTGTTTTCTCTCTGCAAGGAGAGAGAAAAAAACAATGTATCTTTCCTCTCCATTCACAGAGAGAAAAACACGGGCGGGCTTCACAGTGATTGATCTCTTTGGTAGCCAATCAGAGGCTATCACAGCGATCAGGTGACCCGGATGCGGGAGTTAGTACAGAACACGGGGCTCCCGCTGAGACCCCTACAGCACAAAGGCAGATACAGATATATGCGGACCTAAGGAAGGCCCCATATATGTGTAGTGTTGGCGTCAAGGGGTTAACATGCACTACATCAGTGCACCAAACGTAGTTTTTTATTTTTGAATAGAGTGTATTTTTTTCCTCACTTTGTGACAACTTGAGATCACACCTCCCCATCACAAGAATAGAAATGGGAATTAGAATGGACTGGTAATGCACCACAATACGGCCAAAATCAGAGCCCCACCAATTTATTTGGGATGCAGCGCCTCTCCACCTCGCCCAGTCATAAAGTACTTTGCATTCATTCATAGCAGAGCGGCCGACCTCCTGTGTTCAGAATGCAGTAGGACAGCTGCTTGGCACAGGACCTGGAAGCAAGCGGAGATCACTTGGAGTGCCTGTATCTACCTGGGTGGTTTCCAGCTTTCGGGGGTTCACCCATACATGGTACAGTATATACATGAGTACAGTGGAACCTTGGTTCACAAATAACGCGGTTAATGAGCATTTTGAAAGACGAGCATTATTTTAAAGTGGTTGTAAAGCCGCCCCCCCCAAAAAAAAACCTGCAAAGCAAAAGCATAATGAGCTAGTATGCAGGGTATACTAGCTCATTATGAAACACTTACCTTGGAATGAGGCTGTTGCAGCGGTCTCGGTACACCGTTGTGACCAGCGACATCAGTCTTCCGGGTCTGCGGCTCTGTCCAATCACAGTGCAGGCTCCATCGCTGTGATTGGCGGAGCCACGCTGACGTCACTCCCGCACATGCGCATGGGAGCCGTCATTTACGGCACGAATACAGAAGAAACGGCACCCTGGGCTACCCCGGGTGCCAATTCTTCAGTGCGCATGTGCCGATGACGTTGGCACATGCAGATACAGGAGATATTTCCTGGACCTACAGGTAAGCCTTATTGTAGGCTTACCTGTAGTTTAAAGTCATAAAAACAAGAAAGGCGCATGAGTGGTAAGAAAGCTGGTATATACTTACAGATGGAACCTGGAAAGGCAGGGGAAAAGGGGAGGAGGGGAAATGACAAGGGAAGGATGCCAGACCAGTCCTTAAATTCTATATATAAAGAGTAAAGTCCACTGTGGAAGGCTGCACTCCGGTGGGGAAGCCAAGGGCCACTGCAGGAGAAAACACAAGGAGAGGAGGCGCCTCTAAGAGTAGACTGTACAATTGATGATTTATTAAAAAATGTAAAATGGCAACTCACAAAAGGAGGCATAAATATGGCACATGATAGGAGCAGTATCCCATAGACCCATAGAGAAGCCAGCAGCTCGCAGTCCGTGTGGTGTGATCCTGAATCCTGTGCGGGATGTTAAATAGCGTCCATCGCCGGCAAGGACGCCAAACTGAGGCTTGGAAAGCAGGAACACTAGGTCGCAGCAGCGTGACGTCATCCAAGTGCTTGCATGGGATTCAGGACCACACGGACTGCGAGCTGCTGGCTTCTCCGGTCTATGGGATACTGCTCCTATCATGTGCCATATTTATGCCTCCTTTTGTAAGTTGCTATTTTACATTTTTTAATAAATCATCAATTGTACAGTCTACTCTTAGAGGTGCCTCCTCTCCTTCTGTAGTTTAAAGTGGTTGTCATGACTTGACAACCACTTTAAAAAAAAGAAAAATCCTGACTCGGTTTGCGAGTGCTGTCTCGTAAAATGAGCAGGATTAAGTCTCTGTGCATGCAATACCGCATGTGATCAGGGGTGCGGGGGGGCTGGTGAGCCTTGGAGCCCCTCGGAAGCATTCGGAAATACCGAAAGCGTAAACAGTTCCTGATCATTTCCGAATGTTTCCGACGTCTCAGAGGCTCACCAGTGCCACCACACCTCTTTCCACATACGATATTGCATACACCAGGCGCCCCCAGACCTATGGCCACATACAGTACTGCATTGACAAGCAGTGCTGTGGAATGAATTATCTGAGTTTCCATTGTTTCCTATGGGGAAACTTGCTTGTCATATACGAGTGCTTTGGATTACAAGCATTCTCCTGGAACGGATTATGCTCCTAATCCAAGGTTCCGCTGTATATTGGTCCAAGCTGGAATAATGTAACCATATATAAAATATTCATGCCTGCAATGTGTATCTTTAAGCCCTGGTTCACACCAGTGCGGCTTTGAAGTTGTGGTGCTTCAGTGCAACTTCAAAGCTTGACTATCAGTGCAATTTCATGTGCAGCTTGCTGACATCTGTGAGACTTCATTTAACAGACGTCAATGCAAGTCGCACTGAAATCGCACAGAAATAGTGCAGGAGCCTTTTTTAAAGCAGAGCTCCATCCAAAAGGGGAAGCTCCACTTGTTTGCGCCTTCTCCCCCTCCGCTGCCACATTTGGCACCTTTCGGAGGGGAGGGAGGTGCGGGTACTTGGCTTTGACAGGTACCCGCTCCCATTTCCGGCTGAGTTTGCCGCGCCCCCCTCCTACTTCCCTCAAAGCCAGGCCATTCACAAAGTGCAGCATGCACAGTAGGGAACTACTTGTGAAGCTGCAAGGCTTCAATACCGGTTTCCCTTAGCCAAGATGGCGGCACCCGAGAGCCAAATTGAAGAATCGGCTCAGGTGAGGACATTGCGGGATCCCTGGACAGGTAAGTGTCCTAATATGTCAGCAGCTACAGTATTTAGCTGACTTTTCATTTTTTCTGAAGGAGCCCGGAGCTCCGGTTTTAAGTTGCTGCGACTTCACAGCAATTTGATAGGTTCCATTGCCACAAATGGGGTGCGACTTGTCATGCGACTTTGAACTGTCAAGTCGCACTGGTGTAAACCAGGGCTAAGCTGAATGTGTACTTGACTTTCTATCAGTTTCTTGCAATCCCTGTATAGCAGAGCTCAGAGTGGAGGAGAGGGAGAAGCAATGCAAAGAGCCAATCAGGCATGTTGAGTGCAAAGAGCAGGGTGATAGAGGAAGAGAGAAGAGAGATGAGCTTAGCAGTCTGCTGGTTATTCTTTCATTGTCCAATCACAGAGTGGAGGTGGGGAGGAGACCAGCAAGTGATTTTGAACTTCAGCAGAGATAAAGCAGGTCTCCTGGCCCGCTAGACAGGGCTGAGCTTTGTGGCAGAGCTGTGCAAATCCCAGAACTGGATGGACAAATACAAATCCTTTAATCCTACCACCTTATATGTAATTTATTTGTGTATTTAGCTGTCTGTTCAGCTTTAAACTCAGCATGAAGTGACGTTGTCCTAAAAGCTGCGGCACGCTCCCTTGTAATATTCGCGCTTTGTAGAATTACTGCGTGTCAATCACAAGTAGCTGTGTTACTATTACAGTTTGCAAAGTTTTCCTGATGAAATCTATTATGTGGTTATCTGGTTGGTGGAACTCGTACTATTGTGACCCAGACTTGTGATGAACATTTTCCATAGTGGCAGATTCTTGTGTCTCCTGCTGGCTGGGCAATGTCTGCACTGCTGTTCCATATTAACAATGGTGTTTGCTGGAGAATATGCAGCTCAATCACAGGAAGCACCTGGGCATGGGCCGAAGGAGAATGGAGAGTGGATTTCATAGCACATCTGCGGAAACATCTACTGAATAGTTTTAAGAAAAATAAATAGGCCAAGCTTACACTTTCTGAGACGACCCTGCACAGCGTGACTTCATTTGTGTGTTTTAATGGAACATAAAATGACTTTTCTATAACATACAGTCCTGCTCACCATTATTGGCACCCATGAAGTTTATGTACATATTGTGGAATATCTACTGAAGGAAATGTATCAAATTAACCAACATATTACTACAGATAGCTTGTGTTTGACAAAAAACTGTAAATGATAAATAACATTTAAAAAGATAAACATTATGAGGAAAACAGAGAAAACCATAATGCTTGCCTTGTCAGTGGTATTGGCACCCTTTGCTGCAAATCAGTACGGAAACCCAATTTGGCTCACCTGTTGCAGATCTCAAATGAGGATCACCTGTGATGAATTGCCTCTACCCATGTGACCCAAATTAGCCAATAAATGAACATTTTGGTTTTATAAAAAGCCACCTGTTATTCCCTCTTCATGTGTGACAATGGTAAAGACAAAGGAGCTGTCTGACGACACCAGAAATGCTATTATTTGCAAGCACAAGACCTCC
>BLSH010433794.1:552734-567917 GCA_018402905.1 Glandirana rugosa | reverse complement strand
TGAGGTTTGTATGTTTCTTGTGGTCTGTGTGGTTTGACCTAATTATTGTCGTCGTCGGAACAAATAATAATAATAATAATAATAATAATATGTCCTAAATATATCGCGGTCGTCAAACGCGTCGCGAAATGTTTTTACTTCCGTCTGTCATGTCAATGTAGTGTTAAACCATGTTATCCTTAGTCTCCCGGGACGAGCAATCTCGTCTTTAAAGAAGCCTATCCTGCTTCTACCTAATACTCTTTCTTTCTACATGAGCTCATCCCCCGCAGCTTTTACCTTTTGTATCAACTGACCCTCCCTCTTAGATTGTAAGCTCTAACGAGCAGGGCCCTCTGATTCCTATTGTACCAAATTGTGATGTAACTGTACTGTCTGCCTTCATTTTTGTAAAGCGCTGCGCAAACTGCTGGCGCTATATAAATCCTGTATAATAATAATAATAATAATAATAATAAACAAGGCTGCTGCTGTTATTAATCCAGTTTGGTGTGTCTGGTGTTCTTTGTATGTTTGGAGTTTATGCCACCTTCCGCCCCATGCTACATCACTTCTGCTTTCATTGTGAAACAGGTCATCACTTTCACACCTGCAAATCATGTAGTGTTTCCATATTTGTGCCCAACCCCTGTAGGTTCCTCCATTCTAGGTCTGTGATCCTGCTTTGCTACAATACTGAGGCATGTCGGGTGTGGGGAGGGCAAGGGTAGTTGGCAGTATAACCCAATTGTCTCTAAATCTCAGGTCAATGAACTGTACGAAATGGATTTTACAGTACTACAAAAATTCATTTTTTTTCAAAGAAAGGGATGTAGATTTTCTATAATTACATTGGGAAATGCAGTAATTTTAGGAGCAGATGGTGTTCAGTGGAATAGTATTAGGAGTCAGTTCTTTATGCTTGTACAAACGAAAAGAATGTTATTGCCAAGAGTTGCTGCTGTGAACAGTAGATGTTTACATGGTTTAATATTGTAAATAGTTAATTTGTTGATATTCATAATAAAAATTACTGATGAGCTTTACCCACCGATGACCAGCTCTTGCATTAGCTTGGTACCCCCGGGAGCAAAGCTTGCATTGTGCTTCAGAGGCCCAGAAAAGGCATGTGTTAATTAGGGAAGAAAAAGTAACAGTCTACGCTTTGTTAGAAGGAGCGTCAGGCGCCTCTCAGTTTGTGTGGCTAGGTTCCTACTGCCTTCAATTATCTGAGGTGAAAATATTAGAGCTTGGTATTACCCTAGCTATAGCTTCATGACTTTGTAAAATGTTTTCTGGGCCAGCAGTCATAGTGTTGAGTTATTTGGGGAAAACCAGGTCACATTATAACTAGAGGCAATGTTGGTATTGTTACCATTCCTCACTGCTATAGATATAAGGACACACACGAGTCAAGATACCTAGATTATTCAAAACTCTAAAACTATGAGGGTGGCAAAGTGATTAATGGAATATGGTTTAGATTTTTAGAAAAATGTTTTTTTTTTTTAAATGCAAGGATAAAATGATATTGATTTTGTCATTGTTTAATTTATTACTTTTTCATGTCTGTTTTAGCCTTAGAAATGTACAGTAAGCTAAAGGAACAGATGAGTGGGAAAAGGTGAGTGTAACTGCAATATTGACGGGTACTTTTTGAAGAATCAGATGACTTATGTTGCCTTCTATGCCATAGACTTTATATATCTTTCTTCTTACTAAATTAATTGTTTTAAAGGAGAACTCTTCTTAGTCTTTTTGAGCAAATGTTTATAAGAAAATGTAAAAAGGGTGCCTAACGTTGCAAAATTCAAGGTTTCTGTCAGTTTGTATGTTTGCATCAAACATAGCTCAGCCTGCAAAATGCTTAAAATAATATTTTTTTCACTTAAATATATAGCGGATGGATGACTTCTATAGTGCCTGATCTCAACATAGTGATCATACTTGTATTAGTTTTCTTATAGCCTTCACCTCCTAACCATTGGGTAACGTTTGCCTAAAGTAACCTGGCAAAATAATAATTGGTGTAACCCTGGCATATTTAGGTAGGTGCACCTACTTCTTGTTGAATTTAAGATTATTGGACTTCTCAGGTTGGCCATACATTAAACTATTTTTTTGTACAATTTTCCCTAGGCTCCATTCACACTTGAGTGACTTGTCCTGCAACTTTGGACATTGGAGTTGCATGACAAGTTTTTCCCCATGTTTTCCAATGATAATCATTCGACTTAAAGTTGCAGCAACTTCAGCACTACTTTAGTCCAACTTTCATGCAACTTGAGGGCCAATTCAATGTTAACACACAAAAGTTGCATGAAATTCATACCTGAATCTTATACAATGCAACCGGTATGCAAGAGTTGTCCATTATCACTGGTCAAAGCCAAAACCGTATCCAAGTTGCACCCATCCAAAGTTGTGTCAAAGTTGCACTCCAAAGTGCAACTTTGGAGTGGTACAAGTGTGAATGGAGCCTTAGATTTACCAAAACCATATAATATGAGGTCAAATCTAAACACTTTTGATTTATATGCAATCAGCCAGACCCTTGTACTACATAGTTGAAGGTAAATCTAAGGCCCCTTTCACACTTGTGCGACTTGTCCTGCAACTTTAGCCTGCAAAGTGGCATGACAAGTCGTTCCCCATGATTTCCAATGACAACCATTCATATATGTATGACTTCAAGTCATACCGACTTCAAAGTAGTCCTTGCACTAATTTGGTCCTACTTTCATGCGAGTTGAGGTCTATAGACCTCAAGTTTGCACAGGCATTCCCTGAAATTGCGTTAAAATCGCGTCCAAATCGTGCCCACAAAATCGCGTCAAGATCGCACCAGTGTGAAAGGAGGCTATAGGAAATTGAATAAAAAAGGTGTATGGCCAGCTTTAGACCCCTTTCACTCTGGGGCAGTTTTCAGGCGTTTTAGCACTAAAAATAGCGCCTGAAAACTGCTTCCCCTACAGCCCCAGTGTGAAAGCCCAAGTACTTTCACACTGAGGCTGTCCGCTTGTGGGACGGGAAAAAAAGTCATGCAAGCAGCATCTTTGGGGAGGTGTGGGAGCGCTGTATACAGCACTCCTAAACTACCCCGCCATTGGAATGAATGGCCAGCGCTTTCGGAGCGCTGCAACACGGGTGCTTCTAACCCCTTGTTACCTCTTCTGGGGGGTTAAAAGCGCCCCACTAGCTTTGCTAAAGCGCTGCTATAACAGTGGTAAAGCACCGCTAAAACAAGGGCCCCTTTCCGCTTATGCCCACACCGCCCCAGTGTGAAAGGGCTCTTAAGGAGCATATTTGGAGACTTCTTCAATAGCTTTTTATGTTCTTTCAAGTGTGCAAACCTTATTCTCTTGGGTCTGCCATGGCTCTTTCCACATGCTAAGTATTAATTCATGTTTGTCACATTTTGGTTGTCATGTCATGTCATGTCATCCCTCAGGAGGATGGTAAAATCTTTCTGTGACTGCAATGCCCAATTCTCTCACTCTCTCTGAAATATATATTTTTTTTCCTTCAGTGGGCATGAAGCTCTTAAGCTATTGTCTGGTTCATTATACCTCCTTTCAACTCTGTTTCTGTTCCCACTTTCCGAAGCCCAAGTCATGTTTGAGTGCATCTCCAACATTTATGAAAAGTTTTGTCAGAAAAAAGACTTTATTTACAGGCGCTGGGCTTCTTCTTAAGAAAAAAGAAAGACGGTTTCTTGTACAGTTATCTCTAAATTATTGCCTCCTAAACAAACTTACCAGCATGGCAGATATCCACTGCCCCAGCAATTTTCTGCAGGGAGCTGTCCTTCCCAAAATATTATTTGCCAGTTGATCTTTGAAATTATATATCAGCAAGTCCTACATTATGATTATTTAATCAAACAGCATTTGAATTTTAATTTCAACCAGTATGGTCTCTGATAAAGTTGGAGAACTGCCACTTTGAACTAGATGAACCACAGATGCTCCTTTTACCTTATTTTAGCACATCACCTACTGATTGACTACAAGAAGATCTCAGTACTTAAAGTTGTTGTAAACCTCAGACATGAAATATGAACAAAGCATATCCCTCTATACTGTAGTGTGTACTTGTCTCAGTTAAGAGCACTAAATGTCACTTTTGTCTGCTGCATCATTCCTCTGCTGTCAGCATGAATCACTTCTGACAAGTTTTCCTGACTCCAAGAGAAAAATGGTGATGGGGAGGGAGCTCAAACTGATTGACAGCCTTCTCTCTGTTCCTGTGTGCTGTGTGGAGGGGTTGTGTCCTTCCCACCAATAAGCTGTCAGAGCTCTCCTCATTGAGCTCTGCAGAGTGTAACTTCAGCTCTCTGCCCCCTTTTTTAAATTCTCAGATAAGCTTTAATATTTAGCACTTTGAATAAATTTAGAGAAGGAAGGACTGCAGATAGACAAATACAACTTATGTAGGAGGATTTGTTTCATCTGAGGCCAGTCACTTCACTGAGTATATGTAAGGGTTTACAATTTCTTTGAGCCAAGTGGTGCTTTATTTGCCTTTCTACCTACTAGGTAGCTAGAGAGACCTCAGGAAAGCATGTATATATTCTTTAAATGCACCTCATTCCCCAAGATAGAGATAGGAGGAGACTTTTATATATAGTGGACTAAAGAAGGTCCATATATATAGGGTGTGGGAATGTTGGCGGTGCAGAAATAGGATACAAATAACAAACTCAAAAATAAAACCAATCACATTTAATGAAGGTCAATTAAAAAATTCTTAACAGTAAAAATGGTCCATGACCTCATGGGTGGTACAGGTGAATTTACATCTTTAATCATTCCTTAAGTATAGATGACACACTGGTATATAAAGGAGAAGTCCTGACATGTTTCGCCATAAATTTAGCTTCTTCAGGGGACAGATGATATCTCACTGTTATATAATACAAAATCAACATATCAATATCATAAATGGTTTATGTATATATCAATTAACATAGTGAGCAGAAAGGATATGTCGCAGGACACTGTAGTTTGGCATAAATGGCGCATAAGTCTCACCCAGTCAAGTCCGTACAGAGGTCTCAGGTTCACACGAGATGCACCAATGTACCAAGAGGAGTACATCAAGCCAAGAAAGAAAGAAAAGCACACTTCGCTGTTTAGATATAAAAGAGGAAAAAAGTAGAAACATATACAGTACGGAATGAAATTAATGAATATTGCAATAAAGTGTAGATGAAATAGGCATGTAAGTTAAGTGGCAGTGTGTTGTCAAAACTGGGTCAGATAGATGGTCCGACATCCAATATATCGGCTCGTAAACACGAGCTCCAAGTATCAATTAAAATTAAAAAGAGGGGAATATATGGACCAACGGAGATAATGAAACAAGCTAAAACTTACGTTAATGATGAAATATTTGATAAGCCAGGAGTCAAAGTACCGCAAAGGTCTGTAAGAGTACCAAAACCGGGAGGGCAACTGGTAAAAAATATAATGTAGTAAGGGGAGATGAAAAATAAATGGAGAAAGAACTTACAATACAAGAAAAAATTATGAAAAAGTGTCTGCCGAAGATGCAGTGTGGGGCACCGGGATCTGACATAGGCATAAGGCCAGGCCCCTATATACACTGCACCATGGGCAGACACAAAGAGACGATCCAGCAAACAAATAAATCCATATCCCAAAAAAATGAAAAAAGAAAGAGAGAAAGAAATAGAAAAACACAAAAACATACAAAGGTGATGGTGAAAGAAGGCACGTGTTAGCCAAAGAGTGCGGCATGGGGCACCTAGGTCTGACAAGCCCCTATATATACTGCACCACCGGCTAAAACATGTAAGAGAAGGAGATATAACCCGGCCAAAATTTAAATATACCTAAGGCTGGTCATGTTGAATATCAATGATGAAGGGAAGAGGAGAACAGGGTCAAGGCCTGGGGAACCGGACAGCGGTGGAGCATGGGAACGGCGGGGTCGGGTCCATCCACATGACCAGGCCCCGTCTGTCACACCAACAATGGCCAGTTCATACCCAGGAGACGACTCTAGGAAAGAGTGGTAGTGAAAGGACTAAAAACGATTGAAACAAACTTTATCTGCTGGGGATAGGGTAGTGAGGAAAACAAACAAATTAGTTGAAAAGGTGAAGGAAATACACAAGATGGTGGGGACCTGTACCACCCATGAGCTCATGGACCATTTTTACTGTCAAGAATGTTTTAATTGATCTTCATTAAATGTGATTGGTTATATTCTTGAGTTTGTTATTTGTATCCTATTTCTGCACCACCAACATTCCCACACCCTATATATATGGACCTTCTTTAGTCCACTATATATAAAAGTCTCCTCCTTTCTACCTACTATTCACCAATTCACCAAGATCCACTCCTCCCCAATTACTCTGTCACTTTGTTGACCGTGAAGACAATAGTACAGAGGGATGACCCAGCGAGGCACTGGAAGCTTTTGGAAAACTGATTTCTATCTCAGTGTTATAGAGAAGCTATTCTAATTTTTTTTTTCTTTGAAGTAGATGCTGAACCCACCTACATCCTACCTGCAAAGTTCAGACTGACCAAGATCCAAAGGGCTTTTTGCCATTGCAGCTTTGCCCCCAAATCCTTTCTTAAGCCTAGTTGAGATGGGCGGAATGTCGGGGCGGCATTGGGCAGTTCAATAGAAACTGGCTAACATTCAGCCCCTGTGTACTGCAACCGGTTGGACAGAAGCCGGTTGTTCAGCTGGGGCATGACCATAAAAGGTCTCCCAACCGGCTTCCAATCAGCGCTTAGAACAGGGACACTGGTCTCTTGGGGATTCATATTGATTTCATGTTGAAAGCTTACTTCTACCTATATAGGTTGGTGACCTATTGAGTAGCGATTTTATAGAGATGCACCCACCCATTAGGTATTAATATTGTGGCTGGCTGTGCTAGGTAGAAGAGATTGTAACGTGGAATTCGTCATTTTAAATAAGGGCCTGCATGACAAACTCTCAGCAAAAAGTACATTTAAACTCTTCACTCATATATCTAGTTTTGACAACAGCCAGATGTTGCATATAAATGGAGAAATTTGTCAAAAGTGTAATGAAGGGTTCAAAAAAAACAATTTTTAGTTAAACAGCATGAAATGTAATGAAAATAGAATCATAGGAGACTGAATATTATCCCTTAATATTTTACACCATCTAAAACAATTTAAGAAGCAGCAATAAATGAGATCCTTGGAGAGCACAGTTGGAACAGAGGAATAATGATCTCTTCCTAGTTCATTAATATCTACTTAATCTATCATAACACATCATAAATGAATTTACAGTTTAAACAGCACGACAATTGACCTTGACTGTCCTTCATACAGCTCTGGGCTAGCCGTTTTCACTAGAGTAGTACCTATTTTTTCTGGTTATTAGTATCATTTCTTTCATTATATGAGACATTCATCTCAAACCGATGCTACTTGGGCTTTTATAGGTTTGTTCACGAAGATGTGACATAAGCAATTAAAAGTTTGAGCACCCAGTACATCTGCACAATTATATGGCTTCAAGGAAATCTAAAGTTCTTTGTAAAGTAAATCTCTCTTAACTAAGTGTTCCTGATTGTCTCTGCCTTACTGAATTGATAAATATCCCCCATTGTCTGTTAAAGTAGACCTTGCAGTAAAACAGCACATTTAATTTAACACATCAGGGCCCTTCCCCATCGTCATCATAAATAGCAGCATTAACATAAAAATAAAATCCTGTAGAAAAAATAGATATTAAATATACTTACTTTCACCCACAGTACATAGGTGAGGGTTATGTGACGATCCTTCTGGTGAGATCCTCGCAGGATCAGGGGTAGGACAAGTATATTTAATAACTTTTTTCCCTTTTTTAAAACGTTTTAACTTCCGATTTATGGTGTGTTGTGTTGTGTTGTCGGGGGGTTTGCAGATATGTTAAGCAGACTATGCACACTAAATGTTTACATATTCTCAATAAGTAGTAAAAGTACATTTTATTTGAAACTGCAAAATAGGGGACTTTAAAGGTGCCATAACACATGTATCATAAAATGTACATTTTTATTATTTTACTCCAACATTAAAAGATATGTAAATACAAATGTTACAATCAAGCATATAATTTATACAAATTCTTATGTTGTTGACAAATGCTCGTTGCTCAACATGTTTCGCCAGTCAGCTTCTTCAGGAGTCGTAAAGCATTATAAGTATTTTCACAACATCGATATTCAAAAGATTGACTAAACAGCCTTTGCAAGGATTCACTAAAGTTCCTGCATGCAGAGACAGCCAGCCCCATCAGTACTAGTAAGCCATAGGGGGAACAAATAGGCATACGAAGGATCCTTCCATAAACATAAAATAATCCCAAGGTATACTAATGTCTAATAGATTGATTGACACATCACGGGAGAGAGGTATTGATCTTTAGAGCAACTTGAAAATTTAACAAGGTTAAGGGCCTATTCACCGGGTAAACAAAGACACCCCAGATACAGGGCAACAATCATCCCAGGATCATAGATGTATTCCCAGTCAGGATCTGTGAGGGTAGTAGTAAAAGTACTTTAACCTTTTTGCTGCCAATGACATGCCTCGCAGCTCATGGCATTGACAAGGCTAAAACAAACTGTGAACTGGTTGTAATTCAAAACTGATGGCACCCAATCACTTTTATAGAAGTTATTGGGTGCCATCACACACACAGTCCTGAGCTCTTCTGCAGCTCCTGACAGTCCAGGATCAGGGCAGATTGCTCAGGATGGCCCACAGCAAAGGATCTGTGAAAATCTGTACATTGATTCCCTTTCTGTGTAGTGAACCCTGAGGTGTTCTGCTCCGAGAGCTGTTACATTTCTGCGGCTCCATACAATAAATGCTTGCCATTCTAGGATAGAGGGCTAGAGACACATCCAGGGTCTAACAGACACTGGATGTCTCATTAAAGAGAACCCACCCCCTGCCCAATGTTATCACATAGAGGGCTTATCAGACCCTTTGTAATAGCAACACAATTAGGTAAAAAAAAAAACACTTAAAGGGTGTTTTAAAATACTAAATTCTTATAAAATAAATTTACATACACCTAGGATACATGTTTAAATCTACAGGGTGGGCCATTTATATGGATACACCTTAATAAAATGGGAATGGTTGGTGATATTAACTTCCTGTTTGTGGCACATTAGTATATGTGAGGGGGGAAACTTTTCAAGATGGGTGGTGACCATGGTGGCCATTTTGAAGTCGGCAATTTTGAATCCAACTTTTGTTTTTTCAATAGGAAGAGGGTCATGTGACACATCATACTTATTGGGAATTTCACAAGAAAAACAATGGTGTGCTTCGTTTTAACGTAACTTTATTCTTTCATGAGTTATTTACAAGTTTCTGACCACTTATAAAATGTGTTGAATGTGCTGCCCATTGTGTTGGATTGTCAATGCAACCCTCTTCTCCCACTCTTCACACACTGATAGCAACACCACAGGAGAAATGCTAGCACAGGCTTCCAGTATCCGTAGTTTCAGGTGCTGCACATCTTGTATCTTCACAGCATATGTTTTTTTTATGGTTTTTATGGTCAGTAAAAACCAATACCGGGTGAGCTGCTCCTTCCAGGAGGTACCACCATTCCTCCAAAGCCGACTTGATGGCCAGCAATTCCCTATCACCGACATCATAGTTCCAGCAAGATGGTGCACCACCACATTATGGGTGTCAGGTCCGAGCATTCCTAGATGAACAGTTTCCTGGAGAGTTTATTGGTCATCGTGGGCCAGTTGAATGGCCCCCAAGGTCTCCCGATCTGACCCCCTTAGACTTTTATCTTTGGGGTCATCTGAAGGCAATTGTCTATGCTGTGAAGATACGAGATGTGCAGCACCTGAAACTACGGATACTGGAAGCCTGTGCTAGCATTTCTCCTGCGGTGTTGCTATCAGTGTGTGAAGAGTGGGAGAAGAGGGTTGCATTGACAATCCAACACAATGGGCAGCACATTGAACACATTTTATATGTGGTCAGAAACTTGTAAATAACTCATGAAAGAATAAAGTTACGTTAAAACCAAGCACACCATTGTTTTTCTTGTGAAATTCCCAATAAGTTTGATGTGTCACATGACCCTCTTCCTATTGAAAAAACAAAAGTTGGATTCAAAATGGCCGACTTCAAAATGGCCACCATGGTCACCACCCATCTTGAAAAGTTTCCCCCCTCACATATACTAATGTGCCACAAACAGGAAGTTAATATCACCAACCATTCCCATTTTATTAAGGTGTATCCATATAAATGGCCCACCCTGTATATGTTGATCAGGTATCACATATTGGGCATCGCTTCACACGCCAGAATGAGTGGAGTAATTCTAGCATTTACAGTTAAACTCTAAATTATAACAATCTTGAGATTCATAATTTCTTTCTTGTCCATTGAGGGACAGAGGAATTCTTTGAATTTTTAGACTGGCAGCCAAAAAGCTTTTGGCCAGCACAGGATAAATCGCCTATAACCATCAGGCCTTAATTTTTTGCTAGTGTCCTCAGTAGAGTGGATGTGTCTTCAAAAGCTCTGCTGTGCTCTATTTGGAGGATCTTTCTACTATCAACAGCTGCTGGCAGATTCATATCACATATGTGAAATCCTGGAAGTCACTACTTAGCCAACGACACTGGAAAATTCATGCCGAATATGATAAATCCTGGAAGTCTCTCCAGTCCGCCACACAACACAGGTTTACCAGTTTATACTGCTGTTCTCTCTGTGACAACCTTGAATTCCTGGAAGTTTCTTTAGTCATCTACAGCTACTTATACTTTATATTCAGGCTGGATATGGGAAAACCTGGAAATGTCACCAGTTAACCAAAAAGCGCTGATTCTCAGTTCAATATCTTTGCTGGTGTTCTCTCTGCAACAGTCCTGCGATTAGCAGTGACTACCACTTTTTGTTTTGGTTCACACAGCCCTCCGCTATACCAGTCAGGCCAGAATGTCTGGGAATTCCCACCCTATGGAGTTGTCAACCCAGAGCTGATGCAGTTTTTCTGTGCCTGTCTCTGCAACTCACTAATTATTCCCAGAAGGATTAAGGTTCCTCTTATTTTAAGTACTGAGACTACCTAATGTATATGCTATTTTTACAGTAGCAACTGTGCTTAAAGTGATTGTAAATGATCACATTGTAAAAACGCATTCTGTTTAAAATAGAAATGAAAGGCAAAACATTTTTCTACAGGCATAAAAAAATAATATACCCCCCCCCCCCTTTATAAGTGATCACATTCCCTCTGTTCTCAGCTTCATAAGAGCTAGGGGGAGGAGAAGCAGCAGCACACTGAGCTTCCCAGTGAAAGGCTGCCAGGACAAGTCTGATCATTGGAAAAGAGCAGCCTGAGTTCACGGCACAGCTAGGGAACTGACCATGGTGAGCTCTGCCTACTGTGGTTAATTTTTAACAGGCAAGCAGAGGGACTGGCAGGGACACCAGGGATTTCACACAAAGGAAGCAAAAAAAGAGAACAGGATACATTTTCACACAAGTACATGGTACAGCAGGCACATATCAGGAATTTGAAATGCTGGGGTAACAAACGCTTTAATTGTCTGTTTTGTGTGGGTGTTATTTCTCCTATATTCTTGACTTGCTTATGTAATTTGCAAGTTGACCACATGGGGGAGCCCTCCTCTTTATTTCTGTTTAGGAGAGTCTCAAGGGAAATGTTTCTACTTTTCTGCCCCCTTCTTCTCCCAGGCTGTTTGATGACGCAGCTCTAATGCAGGAGCACACAGGAGCATGTGGTGCACACCCAAGCTATATATAGTAATGATTACGGTAAAGGATTTTAAAGCACTTCTGACCAGTAGTTTATTGCTATGGCAATTTCACTGAGAGTTATTCACCCATAGCCTGCAGTGACTCATCTTATACATGTTCCAGCAGCCTCCTTAGGCTTAGCATGCAGAGGCCCCATGTTTATGTAGACCACAGACTTATGATCCACAGTCGCTTTGTCTGAGCACCCTGTTGATGCAGGGGAATTGATTATCGGAAGAGTCTCGTCTACCAGTCAACATCATGAAACTTTGATTTAGCTGACGCTGAAGCATTCAACCATACTGCTGATATATCATCTGATATGCATTCAGTTGGCTGTTGTGAAGAACGGTACAGGACGCTGATATCAAGGCATTTTTTTTTTTTTTTTTTTTGTTTAAACCATAAATTCAACTTTGAAGCAAAGTAATACTGTCCTGAAACCCTTCCCAAATTCTCGTTATCACAGTGCATAGAGTTTGAAAAAAAAATTAATAACTTTGTCCAAGTTTCTTACTTTTATTATGAAAAACATTTTGGACAGTACCTCCAGTATGCTAGTCTCGAGTCCAGTCTGCGGAATGGTATTTTAGGCAGTTGTTGATGTAGGTATGTACCTGTAAGCTGCAACCTCCCATCAGCCATTGAGAGGTTCTCATTGTATTCCCTGAGCCAATGTAAGTCCATTTTTATGCCCAGTCTTCCAACCATTGAGGATGTTTGGGTGGTTGTAGGACTCTGCAAGCATAAGCATGATGATGGAAGCGCTGCCTTCTTTGAATTGTATGAAGAGGGTAGATGACCTGTTCTTTAACACTAGGAAGAGTATCTGCAGTGATTATCATCATAACAGGACACAATGGAGGGGGGCAGGCTTTCAGCAAATTAAAGTGGTTGTAAACCCTTACATATACCTAGCGCAGTGACTGGCCTCAGGTGATATGCAGAGAGGAAACAAATCTTTCTATATAAGTTGTATCCATCTGAAAAAAAGGGGGCGGAGCACTGAATCTACACTCCGCAGAGCTCATTGAGGAGAACTCTGAGAGCTGATTGGAGGGAAGGGACACTCCCCCTTCACACAGCTCACAGGAACAGAGCTGAGGCTGTCAATCTGCTGGAGGTCCCTCCCCTGTCACCATTTTTCTCTTGGTGTCAGGAAGAGTTCTTAGAAGTGAGTAATGTTGATAGCAGAGGAATGAAGCACCAGACAGAAATGACATTTGATTGACACTTAATAGAGACAATTACACAGTGTAGAGGGCCAAGATTTGTTCATATTTCATGTCTGAGGCTTACAACCACTTAAAAGTTAGCAAAATCAAATTTACATTCAGTTATTCCCATCATTATAGATAAGTCTGGAGATGTTTTTATTTTTATTGTCACAAAAGTCAAACACTACTTTTTTGGGAGTGCTCTTTTATCCATATTCCAAAGAGTGCTCTTCCATATTCTCTACAGATCCTCCCTACATAACTCCAGAGGTAAAGAAAGAGCTTACAGGTGCTTTGCATAGTCTATAGTCTATTAATTTTGTCGACTAAAATATTTTCGTTGACTAAATTAATGCTATTTTAGTCAACTAAAATACAACTAAAACTAAAACAATTCACATGACTAAAATACGACTAAATCTAAAAATGACATTTTAGTCAAAAGACATAACCACTTTAAGACTGAGCCTCTTTTTGGAGTTCGGTGTTTGCAAGTTAAAACCAGGTTTTTTTGCTATAAAGTTACTTAGAAGTAGAACCCCCCGAACATTATATATATTTTTTTTCTAACACCCTAGAGAATAAAATGGCGGCCGTTGCAAAACTATGTCACATTTATGTAAATTTTTTTCCATATTGTGAAAGATAATGCTACGCCGAGTAACATGATACCCAACATGTCATGCTTCAAAATTGCGTCCACTCGCGGAATGGCGACAAACTTTGCAACATAAAAATCTCCATTGGCGATGTTTAAAAAATTCTACAGGTTAGCATTTTTGAGTTACAGAGGAGGTTTAGTGCTAGAATTATTGCTCTCGCTCTAACGATCATGGCGATACCTCACATGTGTGTTTGGAACACCGTTTTCATATGCGGGTGGGACTTACGCAAGCGTTCGCTTCTGCGTGCAAGCTCACGGGGACGGGGTGCTTTAAATTTTTTTTTTTAATTATTTATTTTACTTTTTCATTTTTATTTTTACACTGTAAACATTCCTTGTAATAGAAAAAAGCATGCCAGGACCTCCTAAATATGAGATTTGGGGCCAAAAAGACCTCAGATCTCATATTTACAGTAGAATGCAAAAAATAAAATAAAAAAAGGCCCTTTAAGACCATTAAGCGGAAGCGACTTGTGACGTTTGCTTCCGCCCTGCCATGTTTTGGTGCCAGGTGAACGGCTTCAGCCGCTCACTCGGCTCATGGACACTGGGGGGGGCGTCCTGCTGCCGGCGGGTCCGGTAAGTGGCGGAGATGACCAGAAACTGGCGGAAGCTGGAGCTGATAAAAGTGATCTCATTGCGAATCCGCCGCCGAGACCTCTTTTATCTTGTGCAGAATCTCCTGCACTAAAAAAAGATACCTGGGTTATGGTATCTATCTGCTACCATAACAATGGTATTCCACTTCAAACTGCCGCCGTCATATGACGGCGGGCGGTCGGGAAGTGGTTAAATACAACTAAAACTAAATTGAAATTAGACGTCAAAATTAACACTGCACTACCACATAAGGATATGTAGGGGGCACCTACTAAACTGCTGAAAGAAAAAAACATTGAGAAAAAGGCTTTTCTTATTTTTTTTCTTAACATTTAATGTTGGTAATATATTCAGGTAATATGTGCAATGACATTACAGTCAACAGAGTTTACATTTTTTTTTTTTTTTTTTTATATACAGTGCCTTGCGAAAGTATTCGGCCCCCTTGAACTTTGCGACCTTTTGCCACATTTCAGGCTTCAAACATAAAGATATAAAACTGTAATTTTTTGTGAAGAATCAACAACAAGTGGGACACAATCATGAAGTGGAACGAAATTTATTGGATATTTCAAACTTTTTTAACAAATAAAAAACTGAAAAATTGGGCGTGCAAAATTATTCAGCCCCTTTACTTTCAGTGCAGCAAACTCTCTCCAGAAGTTCAGTGAGGATCTCTGAATGATCCAATGTTGACCTCAATGACTAATGATGATAAATAGAATCCACCTGTGTGTAATCAAGTCTCCGTATAAATGCACCTGCAGTGTGATAGTCTCAGAGGTCCGTTTAAAGCGCAGAGAGCATCATGAAGAACAAGGAACACACCAGGCAGGTCCGAGATACTGTTGTGGAGAAGTTTAAAGCCGGATTTGGATACAAAAAGATTTCCCAAGCTTTA
>BLSH010433794.1:523636-552673 GCA_018402905.1 Glandirana rugosa | reverse complement strand
AACGTACTCTGAAACTCCCAAATTGTAACTTCAGATACCTGGAGTTCAACGTAGTTTCAATTTGGTTTCATTACGTCCCTGATGACACTTCAGCCACGCTGAACTTCAACATGTCTATACTTGCCATGAGTACCCTTTATTACCCCTTACTGAACAGTACGTTGAAACGTCAGAGTTCAGCGTATTCACACTTTCCCCGGAATCGGCAACGCTATATCTTGTAGAAATATTTATTTTGATGCAAAGTATTTGTTTTGTTTTTATAACGAAAAACTGTTCGTCTTCATGTTGAACTTTTATATATGTCACGTAACGCTTTCATAAGCCGGGGGAACTTGAAACGCTGGAAAACGGTGTAAAGTCCGAAGTTTCCCACTTGTTGTTGATTCTTCACAAAAAATGACAGTTTTATATCTTTATGTTTGAAGCCTGAAATGTGGCAAAAGGTCGCAAAGTTCAAGGGGGCCGAATACTTTCGCAATGCACTGTATATATTTTCAAGTTGTACTTCTGCTTGTCAAAAAGCAATATTTTTGTTTTGTTTATGAAACGTAGTTTTATTTATAAAGATGTTCTATATCGCAACGGCTAAGGCCCCTTTCACACTTATGCGACTTGAGACTGCAAAGTTGCATGACAAGTCATTCCCCATTATTTCCCATGAGTACCGTTCATATCTGTACAACTTCAAGTCGCACCGACTTCACAGTAGTCCCTGCATTACTTTGGTTTAACTTTGATGCAACTTGAGGTCCATAGACTTCAATGTTAAACCCTCAAAGTCTCATGCAAATCACACCTGAATAATATAGATGCGATTTCTGTACTACTTCTGTATGACTTTGTAATATGTTTTCATCGTGCCAAAGTTGCAACAAAGTTGGACCGATCCGAAATGGCGGTAAAATAGCGTCGCACAAGTGTGAAAGGGGCCTAAATCTGCGTCTGTAGTGCGTGTTCAAACCTTGATACCATAAATAATAACCTGCTATTAGATTTTTACCCCAGGAGTATATAATGTTTGGCAATTCTTAAGAAATAATGCATTCAAATTGAACTAAACCCATTCGATTTTAGTCGACTAAAATTTACTGGAGACAGTGTTAATTTCGTCTAGTAAAACCGACTAAAACATTTTAGTCTACCAACTTAAAACCATTTTAGTCGACTAAAATACGACCAAAACGAAAACAATTGAGATGACTAAAATACGACTAAAACTAAAATGGCATTTTAGTCAAAAGATTAAGACTAAAACTAAATTGAAGTTTGACATCAAAATTAACACTGGCCTGTAGTGCATGTTCATACCTCAATACTAGAAATAATAACATAGTAGATTTTTCACTCCAGCAGTATATGAGTTTGGAAATTGTAGAGAAATGCTTAAATAATGCATTACACTTTATCTACACCCATTAGATTTTAGTCGACTAAAATGTCCTGGAGATTTAGTTGACTAAATATGACTAAAACTAAAACAATTTCAGAAGACTAAAATGGGACTAAAACTAAAATGCCATGTCAGTCTTAAGACTAAAACTAAATCGAAATTTGCTGCCAAAATTAACACTGACTGGAGATTTTAGTTGACTAAAATAAGACTAAATCTAAAACAATTCAGGTGACTAAAATATGATTAAAACTTAAATGGCATTTTAGTCAAAAGACTTATAACTAAGACTAAATCAAAATTTGATGTCAAAATGAACACTGCACACAAGTGATGGCTTATAGTATTTTGTCTACTAAGAAAAGTTTGTGCATTGACCCACTTCAGTGCTTTGGGCTTCTGAATACATTTTTCAGTATACTAAATATTCCTCTTAGCCTGACACCATTGATTTATCCCATCCAGATACAGTCAGTTGGGCTTATAACAAGCATTACTGTGTGGGTGCCCATTCACATGGAATCCCGACTTT
This sequence comes from Glandirana rugosa, assembly GCA_018402905.1. Lineage (NCBI taxonomy): Eukaryota > Metazoa > Chordata > Amphibia > Anura > Ranidae > Glandirana > Glandirana rugosa. The sequence goes on along the minus strand of BLSH010433794.1, from coordinate 550,748 downwards.
AATAATTGGCAAAATCTGGTTAATTCACAGCTGGAATGGCATAATACTGCCATACAGGTATCAGATAGATGCAATAAAAGGCGTTCATCATGCTAACACGAACCTCGCAGATTAATATCCAATCAGATATCTAGTGACTTTGAGAGACACATGCTCAGTTACTGGTAGGTTAGGACTGGAACAACGCAATCTGTAAAATGATTTAACAATGTAATGGCGTCTTCATAGTTGCCCATACCTTCTTGCCATCCAAAAATCAACTGCCCAAGGTAATAACAGTTTCACCAGGGTTGTTGTTATATTTACAGCTTCATTGCATACTAAATGTGTAGATCTCTTAATTCTGTATGTCAATCACCTGGAAAAATATAGGTATTCCAAACAGCAGTCAATCCTTCTAATATTCTTCTGAATAAATTATTTATAAAGAAAAAAAAAACTGTAATCTCTTAAAATGGATTAGTAAATCTACAGTGTGAATTACTTGATTTAAAAAAATATATATATATATATATACAGTGTGAATAACTATTTACCAATTCCGTGTTTTTGACTTACAGTATCTCACAAAATTGAGTACACCCCTCAGATTTTTGTAAATATTTTATTCTATCTTTTCATGTGACAACACTGAAGAAATTACTTTTGCTTTGCTACAATGTAAAGTAGTGAGTGTACAGCTTGCATAACAGTGTAAATTTGCTGTCCCTCAAAATAACTCAACACACAGCCATTAATGTCTGAACCGCTGGAAACAAAAGTGAGTACACCCCTAAGTGAAAATGTCCAAATTGGGCCCAATTAGCCATTTTCCCTTCGCCGGTGTCATGTGACTCGTTAGTGTTACAAGATCTCAGGTGTGAATGGGGAGCAGGTGTTTTAAATTGAATGTTATCGCTCTCACTCTCTCATACTGGTTACTGGAAGTTCAACATGGCACCTCATGTCAAAGAACTCTCTGGGGATCTGAAAAAAAGAATTGTTGCTCTACATAAAGATGGCCTAGTCTATAAGAAGATTACCAAGACCCTGAAACTCAGCTGCAGCACATTGGCCAAAATCATACAGCAGTTTAACGGGACAGATTCCACTCAGAACAGGCCTCGCCATGGTTAACCAAAGAAGTTGAGTGCACGTGCTCAGTGTCATACCCAGAGGTTGTCTTTGGGAAATAGACATATGAGTGCTGCCAACATTGCTGCAGAGGTTGAAGGGGTGGGGGGGTCAGCCTGTCAGTGCTCAGACCATACACCGCACACTGCATCAAATTGGTCTGCATGGCTGTCATCTCAGAAGGAAGCCTCTTCTAAAGATGCTGCACAAGAAAGCCCACAAACTGTTTGCTGAAGACAAGCAGTTTAAGGACATGGATTACTGGAACCTTGTCCTGTGGTCTGATGAGACCAAGATAAACTTACTTGGGTCAGATGGTGTCAAGCGTGTGTGGCGGCAGCCAGGTGAGGAGTACAAAGATAAATGTGCCTTGTCTACAGTCAAGCATGGTGGTGGGAGTGTCATGGTCTGGGGCTGCATGAGTGCTGCTGGCACATTTTATTGAGGAAACCATGAATGCCAACATGTACTTTGACCTACTGAAGCAGAACATGGTCCCCTTCCTTCGGAGACTGGGCCGCAGGTCAGTATTCCATCATGATAATGACCCCAAACACACCTCCAAGACGACCACTGCCTTGCTAAAGAAGCTGAGGGTAAAGGAGATGGACTGGCCAAGCATGTCTCCAGACCTAAACCCTATTGAGCATCTGTGGGGCATCCTCAAATGGAATGTGGAGGAGCGCAAGGTCTCTAACATCCACCAGCTCCGTGATGTCGTCATGGAGAAGTGGAAGAGGACTCCAGTGGCAACCTGTGAAGCTCTGGTGAAATCCATGCCCAAGAGGGTTAAGGCAGTGCTGGAAAATAATGGTGGCCACACAAAATATTGCCACTTTGGGTCCAATTTGGACATTTTGACTTAGGGGTGTACTCACTGTTGTTGCCAGCAGTTTAGACATTAATGGCTGTGTGTTGAGTTATTTTGAGGGGACAGCAAATTTACACTGTTATACAAGCTGTACACTCACTACTTTACATTGTAGCAAAGTGTCATTTCTTCAGTGTTGTCACATGAAAAGATAGAATAAAATATTTATAAAAATGTGAGGGGTGTACTCACTTTTGTGAGATACTGTATATCTCAAATAAAGTCCTTCTTGATTTGATTAGTAATCAAGCCTTTTTTGAACTCACAGTTAAAAAATAGAAGATGTTTTAGCTAGGATAGTATGTAAATTTACCAAATTTTAGAAATTAAAGCGGAACTTTACCCATTACAGTTTGATAACAATTAATGTCCCTTAAAGGATAAGTTCACCTTTGGGATTTTTAGGGTGAAACATGTAACACATTCCCACTCCTGCAACCACTCGGCAATTTGCTGCCTCTCTGTGACAGCAGTACAGGGAGAAGTTCCCTTTACCAGCTGTCGATTTTTTAAAAGAGCGCGTCCATGCGGAGCTCCGCCCACCCGGCCATGTCATTCAGTCACACAGTTGTATCCTGTATCCTGTTCTATCATTTGCAGCTGTCGGCGTGTAGTCCTCAACGAACTACTACAGCACTATTGAGCGCTCTGGTAATTCATTGAATCTTCCTGTCAGTGTGCAACTGCTGGGCCGTATGTTGTACAGGCAGACAGCTTACACTGCATGGCATCAGCGATCTACTGATCCTGGGAGCAATGCTTTCCGGGCTAATAAAAAAAAAATAGATGCACATTTTTTTTTTACCTAGCTGGCTGCCATTTTGCTGAAGCCCAGAGCAGTCCATTCTTTATTGAAACCTCCTCCCCCTCTCCTTGGTCTCAAAAACTATATGTCACTTTATTCAACTAAAATATGCCACCTTGATTGTATGTCTTGGCTCAGTTATAGAGAGGAAGGCTGATAGACAGTGCTGATTTTTCACAGGCTGTTGATGAGGGATAATGGAGAGAATGTAAGGGAGATAAGACACTATCCTTGGAAATTTAGCTCTTCTGTGTCTCCTTGAAAGCAGGGTTTGTCCAGTCACCTCTTTTGCTTCTCTAATCTGTGTTTCCACCACAAAGTCTGTGTCATTCCTGTTGCTTTCCTCCCCCTTCAGCAACAGTAAATCTTAAAGCTGTCAGCAGATCGGCCTCTCATGAGTCACTGATTTTAAACACAGTGCCGAGTATAGAGAGCAACTGAGCATGTGCAGAGCAGGGTGAGACATTGCATTACTGGATTTTAAACAGTATAGGCTCTTATTTTTTAATGTTTTACATAGCTATACATGCAACAGCCTGAAGTGACCCAAGAGGACTTAACTTTCTGGCTTAAGTTTCATCAGTGTTTAATGCTCTTTGTTTGCAGGAACTGTAATGACCCTCTAGCTAACATTCATTGGTGAAGTGAAGCCAACGCCTCTTATCTGTAGAGAGTTATTTGGCTCAACACAAACCTTGTACACTGAGTTTTAGAAATCTACATCATGTTCTCCCTTCTAGGCCATAACTATATTTTCCCATATAGTCCTTAACTATTCGCCAAATGTATTTGCATTTGCAATATTGGCACACCTTCTTCCTGTTCCCTACCGTGAGATCAGCCGCTTTTTCATATCCATTGTAGACGCATTATCCTAAGGCTGAGTACTACATGATAATTTTCTCTGTGTATAAAATGCCAAATGCAAGCAATACAACATAAATCCTGACCTGCAAATGACCTACAAATTAAAAAAGTCTCAAAGCTCCCCTCGGAGCAGATGTTGAAAGGGCAAGGCCTTGAGCTGGAGATATATATAATTAGCAAGGGGCTCAAGAATGGGTTTAAGTTGGATTATGCTAATTCTGATTTCAGTAACTGCATTGGAAAAACCTTCCAGATGAACCAACAGTGTTGCGATAAGCTGATTTATATAATTTGAATAAAACCGTTTATATGATTTTAATGCCGTTATGGAATTATCTCCCAAGAGGTCACGCCATGTGAAGCTGCTCTTTTAGAAATTGGATGAAAGAAGTCCTGAAACTCATCTGTAGCATTCTAATTTACAGCTTACGCCATCCTACACAATTCACTCCTTCGCTGACCACGTTATTTATTTTAATGTCTTGCCAGTGTGATCCTATTAACCACAGCCACAGCTCTGTGCTGAGCAAAACAACAAACATTGCAATTTGCATGCCGGGAGTTTCTAGTATGGTGCTAAAAAGTAATATGAGGACAACTGTTAAAGGGAAAAACGTATCTCCAATTTAAGTTGTAAAGTCCGTTTTGCTCATTTTAAATACTGCCTTGCTCGTTTATTCAAAGTGCCCAATTTTCTGCAAATTATGGGAGATTCTATAATTGTTTGAATACTTTACCCAACTTACCTTGAGTTACCGTTGCCTGCTACTTTTGCTGTCACTAGTTTCCCTGATCCCGCTACGAACATTGTGCTGTAACCTCACTTGTGTGCACCTTGGTGAAGGCATTGAGATGGATTTACTAAAGGCAAACAGACTGTGCACTTTGCAAGTGCAGTTACACCAGAATTTAGTAAATGAGGTAAAGCTTCACTTTGCAAATAATATCCAATCATGTGCAAGCAAAATAAAAAAAACACATTTTTGCTTGCACATGATTGGATGATGGAAATCGGCAGAGCTTCTTATTTACTAAGCTCTGGAGAAACTGCTCTTGTAGCATTGGAACTGCACTTGTTTGCCTTTAGTAAATCAACCGCATTGTGTGCAGCTGTTGTATAGTCTCTTGTGATGGTACTAGTGCAGAGAAACACACATTTTAAGGCAGGAAACATGCCGTGCTGTGTTATATAGTTCCCGCACTTTATTTTCTGCTGTAGACCACCTCCGGGAAAAGTAAAAGCCCTCCCTTGCATTGGGGCTGTTCCTACACTTCAAGGGTTAAATAATAATTTAAAGCAAATTTACTTACCTGATTCTCCAGTCCCCTGGCAGATGACACTTCTTATACTCCAGCAGTGGACTGCTCCTCTGCGTCCTCGCGTCCAATGTAAGGCTTTGGATTCTGCATTGGTCATGAAGATATCAGAGGGCATACAACTATCGGAGAATAAGGAAGAAGGAGGCTTCAGGGTCCAGTGTTGCAGCATGGAGAAGGCTGCAGGAGCTGGGATCAGGTAAGTAAAACTGCATTTCCTAGGCCCCTAGATAAACAAGCTTTTAACCCTTGAGGTGCAGGGGTCACCTATTGCAATATTACTTTTCCCACAGTTCAGCTTTAAGACCCCCGTTCACACTTGAGTGATTTTCAGCTCAAAGCTTGATGCTCAGAAACGCTCAACAAGCAAAGTCCCATTCATTTCAATGGTGCTTGTTCACACTTGAGAGTTTTGTTGCCTGTAGCAAAGTGCCTGTTGCTCAAAAAAGTATATGAGCTACTTCTCAGGCAGATTTGAGCATATTTGTCCCCATAGACTTCAATTGAAAATGCTATTATTTGACAGTTTCTGTAAAGGTTTTTGTTTATCCAGGTCATGGTATTGCTAGCAGTTGTTACAGTCAACTAGGCTTGCTCTATAATGTTGTAGAAGTTTTATGTTGAAATTATTGTTTTAGGCTCTGTGTTTGTTGTTACCATTGTAGCCCAAAATTTTAAAGTACTAATGTGACCACCAGGTTAAGACGATAACAAGAAACCCAGAGTCTAGGGATATAGTATACCACTTAAAAATGCTTGTGATATATGGTTTGCACCTTAATGTGCATCCATCAATTGTTTGTCTTTACCGAAAAGTCTCATGCTTGCAAAATGAAAATTCACTTGATCACAAAATACGTTTTTACTTAGCTTAATGAATGAGGTGAAGCTATGCTGACTTAAACCATCCAATGTTTGTGCAAAAATCATGCTTTTTTTCTTCTTGCACATAATTGGGTTTACTTTGCAAAATACATTTTTACTTAGCTCTATCTTATTCAGTAAGCTAAGTAACAATGCACTTTGCAAAGTGAACAGGCTCTATACATTTCTTAACACACGTAAATGTAACTAGAGCCTTATGAAATGCATAGTGTGGGCTGTTGGCCAGGTATAATCTCTGTTGACTGTTGCATTAAACAGGCCATATAATGTGTGTTTAAAGGCTTACTGACCCATAATGTAATTTTCTATTTACAGGTATTACTCTGCGCTAAAGACAATGAACCAACTAGAACACGTTTACCTCCCCAAAGTCTCCCAATATCGTTTCTGCCAGATTATGGCTGAGAACCTCCCCAAGTTACGAGAAGAGATCAAGGACATCTCCATGTCTGGCCTGAAAGACTTCCTAGAGAGTATCAGGAAACACTCCGACAAAATAGGAGAGACCGCCATGAAGCAAGTACGAGTCTTGTGTCAGATGTTGTATCACGCGGTTATGTTCAAAGAAAGCCTACTGTTTAAATAGCCTTCAGCTGGGTACACATTATAAGAAAATCGGGCAAATGATCGTCCAGTTTTCCTCGATGTTTCACATAAATCGAAACCAAGGATGGTACAAATTGTACGAAAATTCTCATCCAACATAGTCTTTTTTTTTTTTGCTTGACTTGTTTATTGTTTCTGATCATGCGCAGTCTTTCGTATCTCATTTTTCTTTTATGAAAACCGTACACATTAAATGAAAAACATTAGTTCTGTTAACTTACGAGAAAAATTTTGGAGTTTCTCCCTTCGGAAATTTTTGTTTGGAAAGTCTGAATCGAATGTCAAAAGTTGTGACCACACTATACGAACATCGAACGATCACACCTCGCACAGAATTCTTCTTCCGATTTTCTTATAATGTGTACCCTGTTTTGCTGAAATATACACACAACTGAATGAGTCCGAGGAGTGACTCATCCCTTATTGGACTCTTACCTTAAATAATGTCTTCCTATACAGATGGCAAAAATCACCTTTCCACTATGTGCAGCTTTTTTAATTTCTTAATAATATTATTTGACAGTTTCTGTAAAGGTTTTTGTTTATCCAGGTCATGGTATTGCTAGCAGTTGTTACAGTCAACTAGGCTTGCTCCATAATGTAGAAGTTTTATGTTGAAATTATTGTTTTAGGCTCTGTGTTTGTTGTTAGCATTGTAGCCCAAAATTTTAAAGTACTAATGTGACCACCAGGTTAAGACGATAACAAGAAACAGAGTCTAAAGTCAAAGAGCATCTCAGGGGCTTATTGCTATCTAGACTGGGCTTTCATTAGAACAGGCACATGGACAAGCAGAAACAGAGGTTAGCCCCAGAGAGGAGAGAAACAGAGCACAAAGCAATGTAACCATCTTTTTTTGCGACTGGAAAAGTGGAATAACAATCAGAAGTATTTTTAACAAGCAACACATTCCTGTACATTCGGGACACAAATAAAATACACTAACAAATGCATGGCCCAACAAAGGCCCTACACCTTAAAGGTAAGTTCACCTTGTTACAAATGTACCGGCCTCCAAACCCCCCACCTCCCACCCCGAGTGCCTGTTTTGACAGCTAGCGGGGAATCTTCTCCCTCTACTCGATGTCACAAACTAAAAAAAAAAAAAGCCCGCCCGCGTCATTTATTCATTCACAGTCATCTGTGCGTGGGAAAACTACAATTCCCGACAGCCTCTACGGCTGTCGGCTTGTAGTTCTCAATGAACTACCAGGGCGCTGTCGATCTCTCTAGGTAATTCTTCGAGCTTCCTGTCAGAGTGTAACTGTCTGCTTGTATCGGAGGTATGGGAAGACAGTTACACAGACAATCTGCAGGACCGTGGAATTATGCCCACAATCTCCTGATCATGGGCTCAATGCTTTTATAGGTCCCTAACAAAAATAATAAATGCATATTTTTATACCTGCAAAAAAAGTTCATTTATTATTTTTTGGTAAAAGTGAACTTATCCTTTAACAAGGAAGTTCTCTCAAGAACATTGAGATTCTCATTTTGGACAGAGAGAACAACTGGTTTGCAAGAGATGTGAAGGAGACCACCTATGCCAAACCTGAACAACCTTCCCTAAACAGGGGAGGACACCTGCAGCACCATCTTCAACCCACATATCATTTTTTTTCCTGTACCTTGAAAATTGGATGGCAATTCACTACTTTAGCTGTGTAAATCCAACTATTTAATACCTGCCTCATATTTTATGATATAATGGTAATTAGATTATGAAAATAGAATAAACCTTCACACCTCCCACCATCTTTTTGGACATTCGGCATCTAAATGACACTCAGGATGGATTTAGGTGACTGAGTTATACATGCTGCTATAAATGCAGTGTTACAGGGCCGGATTTCCAAGATAATCTGGTGCCTTAAGCCTCACCCATAACTACTCCCTATTGTGCTGCTTAAAACATTTTTTCTTAATCACTGATATTCTGTGTGCAGAAAAAAGCAATTGGTCCAGAGACAGCAAGCAGATTTAATCTCTTAAGCTGATGCACCACTATTCTCCTAATGGACGAGCAATATTTGAATTTTAGCTATAGCCTAATAATTTGGCAATAGCTTGTCACTACTTAACAAACAAAGTATTACCTATACACGTTTTTTTTTTTTTTATGTAATGTAATTACGGTACATAAATGACATGTAACTTTATGGTCATTATAATTAGTACGAATAATAGAATACAATTTACACTTTTTAATGTGCGCCATTACAAAAAGGAGCAAACAAAATGTGTAAAAATAAGTTTAAATATAAATAAAGGAATTCAAAATTCAAATGAAAAAGGCAGAAAAATAACAAATGAGGGGAAAAGGAAAAAGTTAGTTAAAGCTGATTAAAATTTATTAAGGGCCAATAAGAGTTTTGAAAGGTACAGAAATTATTAAAAATTTTGCCAAGTTACTTTGACATGATATGCAAATTAAAGGAGACTCCTTTCACCTGAAAATAAAAGAACTTATTAAAAAATACATTGCGGGTATCTTGTCCATCTAGAGTGCCTTGCTCTCCCCATTGCTTTTGTAATTGTGGAGAGATTGACTCTTAACATCTGGTGGTCGTGTTCTGTTTTAAACCACTTTTGGGCTGCTATATACTGGATGATCTCAGACTACAGCTGCACGATTAATCATTAAAAAAATTGCGATCTTGATTCAACCCCTATCACGATCTTAATCCACAATTCAGTACAGAGCTGTTCCCTGCTCACAGCTGACAGCAGCCAAAAAAAGAAAAAAGGCAGCCAAGTTTATCACAACATCGCTCAGTGCTGGGAGATAAAAAGAAACATTGTATCATTTGGTTCTTTTAGATCAAAGGGATGAACTTCGGTTTGCAAATGAGGTCAGTTTAACCACTTAAAGACGAAAGCCCGATACATACAATGAGATTATCGGACGAATGATCGTCTGTTTTTTTTTTTTTCCATACTAATCTCAGATTGAATCAGAAGAGTTTACTTAAGTCACGAAAATTCTCGTATGACAGAATAAAAAATCGGAAGTGATGTGATGTGTTGTAGTGTCTTTGTATTGCATTTTCGAACGACAACTGTACTGATTGGGCTGCGTACGAGAAACTTTTTCCTGCATGTCCGATCATGTGTGGACGGATAATATTGGATGAACTGTCATGACCGGCTCTCGAAAGCTCTGTACTAACGATCTGATTATTGTGCGATCACTTCAAAAGCGGTATTTTTCATCCGATTTTCTGATCGTGTGTACGGGGCTTCAGCCTTTTTCTGACACTTGTTGCTTACAAGTTAAAATCAGTATTTTTTGCTAGAAAATTACTTAGAACCCCCAAACATTATATATATATTTTTAGCAGATTCTAAAGAATAAAATGGCAGTTGTTGCAGTATTTTACGTCACACTATATTTGCGCAGCGGCCTTTCAAAAGCAATTTTTTAGGAAAAAAATACACTTCAGGGAATTTTAAAAAAAACTAAACCGTAACGTTAGCCCAGTTTTTTTGTATAATGTGAAAGATGATTTTACACCGGGAATCGTGATCTTTATTCTAAGCAAAAAAATTGTGATTCTCATTTTAGCCAGAATCGTGAAGCTCTATCTCAGACCTACTGTATCTGAAACTACCATCCCTTTTGTAGCCCAGTATGCACTGTTAAACCTTAAGTCCACGGGAGTAAATAAAAACACTTTTAAACTGCTGCTACATATTTTCACAGCAGCGAAACAAACAGTTGCAAAGGCATGGCAATCGCCTATCCTATCCTTCAAATCAAGGATCAATAATGTTCTCCTATACGAAAAGATCAAGGTTAAGGTCACAGATAAAACTAAGTGGTTCTAAGCCATCGGGTGACCTTGGGCATCTTGCCATCTCCCGGCAGGCTTTGAACAAGACCTGTTGTCCCTTTAATTGAACCAGCTGACCTATAAACTACCCCCACACCCCTTTTTTTCTCCTCTCTCTCCCCTTTTTTATTATGCCTTTTAGGCAGGCCGTCACAATAGTTACCTCTCACCACAACATTGAACAACTTACTCTAAGTCAGTGGTTCTCAACTCCGGTCCTCGGGACCCCCCAACAGGCCAGGTTTGCAGGATAACTGAAATACATCACAGGTGACATCATTTGCTGCTCAGTGATTGCAGTATTCTAGTCTGCATCTCCCCAAGGTAATACTTAAAATCTGGCCTGTTGGTGGGTCCCGAGGACCGGAGTTGAGAACAACTTACTCTAAGTTAACGTGGACTAACAGTTTTCCGATTGCTGTAGTATATCTTACATTTTGAGACAATCATTAGAATTGAGAAATCTACTTGGATGAGTGTCGAAACTTCTTTAACACTGCAGAACAAGTCCGGCTGGAACAACTACTAGCTATTATTCATGTAAAGTGCTGCGTAAATGGACGGCATTATATAAGTACCTGAAATAAATAAATAAATTAAATAAATCTTCTTCACTGCCTGTTGGTAAAACTGGAACAGGCAATGTATGTTTTTTTTTATCTTCCTAGTCCTCTAGTCCTTTCTGTATTACCATTTGTGAGAATTTTTGTTTTCTCTATTTAGTTTGCTGCTTTTTTTGTTAAACCCAGGCACAACAACAGAAAACATTCCATGCCGCCCTACACAGGCAAACCAATGTCTCCTATAGAAAGCCTATGTACATCATAAATGGCCATGGTTCTGAAGATGAAAATGAACTGAAATCAAAAAGCCCAATGCTGGAAGATGAGGAAACAGAAGAAGAGGTATAGTTTTTGGTTTTTTTCTGATATTGGTAAAAGCGGCTTGAACAGGGATAGCTGGGGACTAAACACTTAGAGTGACTAATCCATTTTGCTGGTTAGTAGCGCAGTTTTTATTCAATTTACCAGGCATGCCCAGATAGCAAGGATAACTTAGCAAAAATGTGTGGCAGTGTTGAATTGTAAGTCTTGTTAAAGTGTTACCAAACCCAGGACCTTGCATTCACTATATCTGGTCTCCCACAGTACACAGAACATGGAAATGTAATAGTTTTAGTAAGTATACACTGCTAAATATCTTTATTCATCAGCAGTCAGAGCAGTCTTGTGATTTCTATCAGTATATGGTTAAAGCTTGTAGGAGGAGTTTTCATTCACCTCTGACTGTCCTATGAGGCTGCATGACTCCTGACCCTCTGTCTGGACAGTGCTGATTGGCCCTGTGCTGATCACATGCACTCTCCCAAGAAAAAAAAAAACACTCTAGCAATACACACCAAACTGAGCATGTGCAGAGTGCCCCCTAGCTTCTGTACTATCAGGAGGTGGATTAAGGACAGTGGAAGAAGGGGAGGATTAGAGTTACAGAATCAAACAGCCTTTTTACACAATGCAGAGGATTAACCCATTCCACAGTGAGTATAACAAGCATGAAATATTGCATATAAAGCCTGATTTTACTGTTGTGGGTTTAGTAACACTTTAACTTGCTGCACATTTTCACTGGCAAGCTGTACGCTTGCAGAGCACTTGAAGCACAAGTTTTACTTTTCCAATTAGTCACAAATTTGCGTGGCAATTCTTTAGGAAGAGCAGAGTTGCAGTGGTGAGTCTACAGCAAGAGCTCTGCAAGTTACAGGGGTATGAGATTTTTGCGGGCAATTTGTCGGGGCAATGGCTGATGTTAGCACTTCAGTCATCACAGCATCATGGGTGATATGCTGTCAGGATGATTGAAGTGCATTATTTCTATTATTACATTGTAATATAACATTAAATAGTTCAACTCACCATAATGCAGAATTAATGAGAGCCCTGAGCGTGTCACTTGCCCTCATTGCCTGCCACTAGATGCAGTTTGTCACTTGCTAAGCTGCCTGCCTTCAAATGCAGCTTGTCACTTTATACCCCACCTGGCTTTCAGATGCAGCTTGTCACTTGCCACTTCACCTGCCACCCACCCGATGCTGTTAGTAAGTTGCCACGTCACCTGCCACCAGATGCGGATTGTCACTTGCCACATTACCTGCCACCCATCAGATGCCTATTGTCACTTGCCACATTGCCTGCCACCCACCAGATGCAGATTGTCACTTGCCACATTGCCTGCCACCCATCAGATGCAGATTGCCACTTGCCACAGCGCCTGCCACCCACCAGATGCAAATTGACACTGCATTGGTGGCAGCACAAACGTGCGCATTGGTCCATTGAGCACAAAGGGATGCCTCGGGCAGTGGTGGGTTTCGAGTGAGGGTGGAACAGCGTTGATGCAGGGCGGGTGGTGAGAGATGATGTCGTCTCTCTGCTTGCCCCCCCGCCACACCGCTGACATTGCAGTGGCCCGTCTGTGAGAGCAGAACAGCGGTAATGCAGGGTGGGCGGTGAAAGATTATGTCATCTCTCTGCTTGCCCCCCCCCCCCCCCCCACCAGTCTGGCATTGCAGTGGCCTGGCTGTGAGGGTGGAACAGTGGTCATGTGGGGAGGGCGGTGAAAGATGATGTCATCTCTCTGTTCGCCCGTCGCACCTCCAACAATTGTAGCAGCCTGGCTGTGAGGACGGAACAGTGGTAATGTGGGGCAGGCGGTGAGAGATGATGTCATCTCTCTGCTCCTCTGCACCTCGGACAGTGCAGCCTTCACCATCTGGCTGCACACAAGCCGCGGACCAGCACTACTGGTCTGCAGCCCCAGGGTTGGGGACCCCCGATCTGCCAGATGTTAAGTAGCTCTGTGGATATTTCTGGCTGTTTGTGTTATATATAGGACTCTGCTTTCCTATGAAACTTTGGCACTGCTCTACTTTCTTTATTTATGGACAAAGCCAAAGCCAAGGGCTGCTTGAATGGTATTTATGGTGTCACATTCTTGGGTAGATTTGTGCTGAGTAGAAAGAAGCCATTCGTTAATATAACTGTGAGCAATGCATACAAAATAAAGAAGAAGACATTGTAAGTTAATAATTTCTCTACTTTTCTTACATAGTATAACTCTTCTATTTTCAGCAGGTCCTTAGTGTCCAAGATTTGGTTGACTTCACACCTGTGTATCGATGTCTTCACATCTATTCCGTTTTAGTAAGTAACTTGTCAATTATTGGAAACACTTGAACACCAAGGATTAGAGCAGTGGTTCTCAACTCCGGTCCTCGGGACCCACCAACAGGCCAGATTTTAAGTATTACCTTGGGGAGATGCAGACTAGAACACTGCAATCACTGAGCAGCAAATTATATCACCTGTGATGTATTTCAGTTATCCTGCAAACCTGGCCTGTTGGGGGGTCCCGAGGACCGGAGTTGAGAACCACTGGATTAGAGAAACAATTGAATCTGCTTCACAAGCTTCAATTTTCCTGCCCCTAAACAAATAAATAAGCCACTGTTTAGTTAGATTTTTTTGGGGGTTGTTTATCCAAAACCGTGTCAAATATCGCACTAGTTTTACGTTGCCCTTATTTTTATAATAAAAAAATATTTTTAAAAAATGAAGTTTTATTACTCAGATTATTATATCAAATTATCTATATCAGTATCAGCTCGACCTTTTCTGCTCATCAGCTTTCCTCCTTGTTAGTGTATTTTATGTTGTAGTGTATGGCCCAAGACAATTCCTCTTCTTCCAATGTGGCCCACGAAGGTCACAAGATAGACACCTCTGGTTTAGTTGGTTTTAGGTGTAGCCTCACAGTCCACGATATAAAGTAGTCCAAGACTAAATCAAGTCAAGCTGTTTGGTAATAAAGCCATACATTTGGACTTTGTAGTAAGTACTGGAAGAAGTCTGACCATATATTTGCCTATGCAGTTTATCATTTAGTGTCTGATGGGTGGCTGCAAACCCACTGGTTCTGAGGTAGGCCTGAAATAGGCTCTATGAATTGTCGCAGTCCATGTACCTGGAACATTATAGAAAATGCAGTATACGTATTAGCCTGCAGTCATGTATAGTAAAACAGTCAGACTTTTTTAAAATTAAAGAATTGGAATTTTAATATAGGCCTCAAGTGATCACCTTGAAAAACAACCCATTCCGTTTAAAAAAAGAAATGAAAGGCAAACATCTGTGTATGCATATAACAAACATAAATACCTTTTTTCCCCCCTTTCTTATAATTGATTACATTCCCTCTGCTCTCAGCTGCATAAGAGCTGGGGGCGAGGAGAAGCAGCAGCACACTGATCTTCCCAGTGGAAGGCTGTGCGGTGGGGGGGGGGGGTGTCAGGACAAGTTTGATCATTGGAGGAGAGCAGGCTGAGTTCCCAGCATAGCTAGAGAACTGACCACGGTGTGCTCTTCTGCTTAGTGTGATCAGTTTCTAATAAGAAAGCCAGTGGACTGGCAGGAACGCCAGGGATTTCACACAAAGGAAGCAATACAAAGAGAACAGAATACTTTTTCATACAAGTACACGGTACAGCTGGCACATATCAGGAATATGAAATGCTGGGGTAACAAATGCTTTAAACTATATGTAAAGCCAAACCTTTGCTTTTTTCATTGGAGAATTTTCCCTTCTTTCCTGTCTGAGAAACCACCAGAAGTGTAGGAAAACCCTCCAAAATTAGGGGAAATCCCTCTTGGATGGTTGTCACTGGAACAAGTGTCCCCTTTGGATTTTTCCTCACTTTTTGTTCTGGTGCAGCTGTAGAATTTTGGGTTTCCTATCATTTTCTGTCACAGGGACAATGATTGTTTTTTGCAACTTTTTTTTTGTGAGTTTTTTTTTTTTGAATTACAGGAACTTCCTTGATGCAAGATCACACACTTTTGGCCCCATAGACATTTATCATTTTTACACTTTTTTCAGGCACTCCTATTGAAATCTGTGGGCCAAAAATGCTGAAATCTACATGAAAGTAACTCTTGTACTTTTTTCAGGTGGCATGCATCTAGTAAGCTACAAAATGCTTAGGTGTGATTGGGGCCTGACAGGGGTTCCCTACTGTGTTTAAAACTAAAAAAAAAGAAGCTATGGCTCCAGATACATGTTAAATCCTTAAGGGTCCTTTCACACGAGCGGACGGGCTCCGCTGCTCAGTGGAGATCCATCTGTTTATCCCGGCTGAGCTGACGGATGACAGGACCGTCTCTGTACTCCGTGCACAGACTGACCTGTCACAGCTCCACTCTCCTCTATGACCGTCTGTCCGTGTTCATCCGATCCGATGCGCCAGACGAATGGAAAATAGGGTTTCCATCCGTCTGTATTTAGCGGATTGGATGTCAGCAGACACGTCACCGCTGGCATCCGTCGCTCAATTGAGGACAATGGAGCGTCCGTTTAGATTCACCTGAAAAACTGACAGGCAGACCTGAACAGTCCACTGGTGTGAAAGGGCCCTTACTCATGAAAAGAGAAACTTGGACTTCATTCAACAAATGAATGCGTCATCAAAGATATGTTTTATGGGACATGGTAAAAGTGTGATTGTGACAGCATGTATTTTAAGCAATATCATCTGATAACCCTGTTATTTCTAAATCAAGCAGAAATATCTGGATATCGGAACAGTTAAGATGATAGATGAATTGTCAAGATGGCCATTAATCTTGGATAGACGCCCTATATATTGCAGGTCGTGCTACAAACATTCATTCATAGACTGCAGGTTTATGCCTGTGGAATAGAGAGGGGCTGATCAGCCAAATATCCACAGCAGCAGCTGTTTTGGGGGGCGCTAACAAATGTGTATATTTATCTAACCTAGCCAGTTGTCTTTCACCCCCATCAAGAATGATCAGTTGGGACTGTCTGCTGCAGGTAAATTGATGCAGTCAAAATGACCCAAATCAGGTATTGGTATTCTTGAAGTGTGCTTTCAGTGTATACCATCATTGTACGTAACCACTTCTGGAGCCAAGTTCAGCACATTAACTAAGCACACAGGATTGCCAGGCCTCTGCTTGTCCCCATTTCAGAAATATTCAGTTGCAAGTGCATGGCCCACTTCTGCTCTCTGCATGCCGCTGTGCAGTCAGCCATTCTTTTTTCTTTCAATTAAAGAGTAGCCATTCATTTTTTTAGTGCTTTTTTACTGCATGTTTTCAGGTACGAAAACTAAACGAAAATGAAATTCAGTTTCAATTCAGATGACTAAATGCGACTAAGCCCTGGTTCACATTGACACGATTTGGCATGTGATTTCACATGCCAAATCGCATGCCAAATCGGCAGCAATTGCCGGCAATGGCACCGGCGATTTCAAAAAGTAGCTCTTGTACTACCTTTTGCGATTTCCTTAGGCATCTGTGCAGAAACCCACACAGATGCCTGTGAAATCGCCGCTGAAATCGGGACTGACATGTGGGAATGAAATGACCATTTCATTCCCACACTCGGTGTGAATCTAGGCTTAAACAGTAAAGGCATTAACTAAATTGAAATTTGACATCAAAATGAACAGTGGTCAAAATGCAATTTTTTTGATTTTTTTTTTTATGATACTGAAGATTTTAGTCAACTAAAATGTTCTAGAGATTTTAGTCGACTAAAATACGACTAAAATACAACTAAAATGGCATTTTAGTCAAAAGACTATGACTAAACCTAAATTGAAAATTGACTTCAAAATTTTGTCTAGTTTTTTTTTTTAATACAAATAACAAACATGTTATACTTACCTGCCCTGTGATGTGGTTTTGCACAGAGAAGCCTCAATCCTCCTCTTCTCGGGTCCCTCTTCGGCTCTCCTGGCCCCTCCCTCCTGTCGAGTGCCCCCACGGCAAGCAGCTTGCTATGGGAGCACCCGAGCCGAGCTGCAGCTGCGTGTGTCCATTCAGACACAGAGCCCCGGTTCGGCCCACCCCCTCTCTCTCCTGATTGGCTAACTGACTTTGATTGGCAGCAGTAGGAGCCAATGACGCTGCTGCTGTACCTTAGCCAATCAGGAGGGAGAGTCATGGATGGCTGAGGCACTCGTGGATGTCGCTGGAATGAGATGGGGCTCAGGTATTAGGGGGTGCTGGGGCGACTGCTGTACACAGAAGGCTTTTTATTCTAATGCATAGAATGCATTAAGATAAAAAAAAACCTTCTGCCTTTATAACTCCTTTAGCACTGGTGGGTTTCCTTGACACTCAGCCAGCTACACGTTAGTTTGCAGCCACAACTTTGTAGCCTAAGATGTCTGAATTGGAGTCACAAAGGCGTATGTAGAGGACATCATAAAACCCACCTGAACCTAATCCAGTGGTTTTAAAATTCTTTGAAACATAGACCTAAGATGGCAGTAGGATAGTCAAGCATTATCTGACCACCAAGCAACCATTTTTGTAAAAATTGGAACATAACCATGTGCAGCTGAATTCCTTGAGCATACATGTTTACAGACTACCTTTGTTAGCCTCATCTCAGGATAACAGTAGCAAATGCCCATAAAAATAAAACCTGAGATCACCCATTCCCCTGGAATGTTTGACTGGTACCCTGCAGAAATGAACCCTAGGCAAGTTAGCAGCTCTTGTCCCCATCCCTTTGATTGTCACTGATAAAGTGGTAAGAGTGGTCAGTTGGGACTGTTTGCTATAGGTACCCCATAGACCAGGGATATGTAATTAGCGGACCTCCAGCTGTTGCAAAACTACAAGTCCCATCATGCCTCTGCCTCTGGGTGTCATGCTTGTGGCTGTCAGAGTCTTGCTATGCCTCTTGGAATTTGTAGTTCTGCAACATCTGGAGGTCCGCTAATTGCATATCCCTGCCATAGACAAATGCTGCCCCATTGGCATTGTCTGTACTAGCATTGCTGGCCCCATCAGACTTCAACTGCCTATAAACGTACCCTCCCTTGTGAAATGACAGTTGGGGACACCGCTTTTAACAACTGCACTATTCACCTGGTTCACTGCAGAAGAATGACGATTATAGCTGGGTTTCCTAGACATCTACTGGACCCTAGGTTCATATCTAGGTTACCTTGTGGATGGCCCAGCTCTAGGTGTATGGCAAGGTTCCCATGGATCTAACAATCAACACCTTACCCAACCAGAATCTTCCAGATCATCTGATGTCTGTGGCTTCCTTGATACGTTTCATTGTGCAGATGTGGCTGTATGAATATTTGCTGCTCTTGTAGTGTGATGACCACTTATAGCTGCCAAATAGTTTCTGACACTTTTCTAATTGACTTATTTGAATTGAATCCCTTGTTTTTTCTGCTTCTGTCCTGTCATAAAAAAGCAAAACTGACCTTTAGCTGTTTTTTATTGGGCTTTAGTACTTCACCTTCCTCTGTTAATAGTCTCCCTTTGCTTCTCAGTTCAGTCTCCTCTGATTAGTACAGGATCTTCCCAAGTGCAGTAAATCTTCTTAGACCTGTTTTCTGGTAATAAAAATTTTATAGTTGTGTCATAATGATGAAGAAGTCTGAGTTTAGTAGAGAAAAGCAAATTTCTAATGCAGAGCCTGCAACTTTGACTGGTTTGATATACTGTATCGTGGCCAAGGCAAGGGAACATTATGCGGTGATATTGTACAAATCACGTCTGTCTTGGTGAAGATGTACACAGTGTAAATCTTGTGCTGTCTTGTCTTTTTCTAAAGGAAGAAATATAGCATAGAGAAGTCCAATGCTGGGGGTGATTTACCAAAGTGTGAAGTGAACCTGGGTATTTGCGCCAAACATCCAATCATGTGAAAGATTTTTTTTTTATTCTGCACATTTGAAGTTTAATGAAATCATGCTTTAGTAAACAAGGCTCATTAGGGTCCATGCACACTAGGAGTAGAAAAAATGCCAGAACCTCTGGCAGAAAAATTGTCATAAAAAATGCACATTGTAGCTCGTATTGCACAAGAGTTGAGAGTTTATGGGAATTATTATAGGCATTTTTTCCCCAAAACGTTCCCCTCTGCTCATTATTCATTATAATCAATGTATACTCAAAACTGCCGAATGCTCCTAAACACCACGTTTAAGTGCGTTTATGAACATTTAGCGTTTTTTTCTGTCTGAAAACTCCTCAATAAAACGCACTTCTGATGGGTTTCTAAACTCTCCTCTTGAAATATGCCTCTAATCGTCCTAATGTACATAGGATAACATTGAGCTGCTTCTACAGGCAGGAGAAAAAACCCCAAAACTCCGGTAAAAGCAACATTTTTTAAGCCCCGTGCACATGGATCTTTAAAGTGGGTATCCAGACAAATATTTTAGTTTGTTTTACATAAAGTCGGGGACTGAGACATAGGATGAGACACAATCTCTCCAATGGGGGAATATACAGCAATAAAACAGCTTTTCAGTAGAGTGGGGAAAGATTGGCACATTTGAGGGGCTTTAATTGTTACCTTCATCGAGGAGATTTCCTCTCACTTCATGTACAGATACAGTGGTCATCAGGAAAGGAACAAAGAAATCTCCCCTTTCAGGAGGGCATACATTAGTAAAAACCTATTAGATTCTCTAAGCCTTCTCTATTCTATCCAGAAGTATAATTAATGAACAAGTGTTAAGCTGGTCATACACTAGAAACATAGAAAAATGATCGCAGAAAAAAAAAATAGTAGTCAATCGATTCTGCCCATTTTTTAGATCTACACTATATTACCAAAAGTATTAGGACACCTGCCTTTACACCCACATGAACTTTAATGGCATCCCAGTCTTAGTCCGTAGGGTTCAATATTGAGTTGGCCCACCCTTTGCAGGTACAACAGCTTCAGCTCTTCTGGGAAGGCTGTCCACAAGGTTTAGGAGTGTCTATGGGAATATTTGACCATTCTTCCAGACGCACATTTGCGAGGTCAGACACTAATGTGGATGGGAACGCCTGACTTGCAGTTTCTGCTGTAATTCATTTCAAAGGTCTTCTGTTGGGTTGAGGTGCAGGCCAGTCAAGTTCCTCCACCCCAAACTCGCTTATCTATGTCTTTATGGACCTTGCTTTGTGCACTTGTCCAAATGATTTGGTGGAGGGAGGATTACGTTGTGTGGTTGTTTATCAGGGGTTGGGCTTTGGCCCCTTAGTTCCAGTGAAGGGAACATGACTGGCCTGCACCTAAGTTCTGACCTCAACCCGATAGAACACCTTTGAGAAGAATCAGAGCAGAGACTGTAAGCCAGGCATCCCAGCACTTTTAATAATATAGTGTATGTTTGTTCCAAGCATGTTGGAAGCCATTTACTGGCCTTCACAGAGTTCTGACCTCAACCCAATAGAACACCTTAGGGATGAATTAGAGCAGAGACTGTGAGAGCAGGCATCCCAATACTTTTGGCAATATAGTGTATGTTTGTCCCAAGCATGTTTGAAGCCATTTACAGTTGACTGGCTCTGCTGGAAGTTTATTCCAAGCTTCAACTACCCTTTCAGTAAAATAATACTTTTTAAGATTAGTTTTGAACATTCTACCAGTTAGTTTGAGGTCATATCCCTATGTCCTGAACCTGTTTCACCCCCTTGATGTATTAATGTAGGTTTTAATCATGTCTCCCTTTTCACTTCTTTCCTCCAGACTGTACATATTAAGTCACTCTCGATATGTTTTATCCCCCAGACCTTTCACCACTAGTAGATTTTTGAACAAACAAATTCATACGAAAGCCCTGTGACGTTATGCGAGGTGAGGTAGTAGATGGACGCTATGTGTCGCCTCGCATGTGTTCATTTGGAGTGGAAAAAGGTGGAATCTGTTCCAGGTTTTACCAGCCACCTTGGCAGGGTTGGTTCTGGGCCGGATTTTGTGGTCCACTGGAGTCCACCATCAGGTGGTTTAAATAACCAGGTCTAGAGGAAAAATTTGCTCTGGCCTGGGACTCAGGAATCATCAAACCTGAGAGCTAACACAAGGATGTGTGCTAATGGAATAAAGACAAAAATGTTTGTACTGTGTATGGTTTGTGGGTGTCAGCGAGAAGCCCTGCACCGATCAGATAGGAAGCTGAAATGTTTAGTTAGTGCCTGGATGGCAAGGATTTATTTTCTGTTTTGCTTATTTGTTTTCAACATGCAACCTTTAAAATAAACCTGGCAACAAGCCAGATTTTAAGAAAACCTGGTGTGTGAACTACCTTTTTCCCAGGGAAGGTGATCCCCATTGAACTAATCTCCCACACCATTAGGACATTGATGACTTGATGACTTGATGAATGTTGTTCGAAATAACTTTAAAATTTAATTTGCTTTTACATTTGACTTGGGAATGATTTGACTTATTTTACTCTTTTGTGGTGTGTTTGATTACATTTCTTAAGCATTTCACATGTTTTTTATACATTATCTTGGTGAAATACATTTTCCTAATGGATAACACCTATTTATAATTAACAAGATTACTTACCATGCTTTCATCTCCAAAATGTTTAATGTTTTATGCCCCGCTTAAAAAGGTGTGATTGATGCATTATTTTCAATGGAGAGAAACAGGAGAATTATTTTATCCAAAGTTGTCACAATTTGTGCGACAGTGTTTAACCACTTTATTCACTAGCCTCTTTTTTATTTTTTTCATGGCTACTTTAAATTGGAGAAAATTCTTCTGGCAAAATAGGGTAAAGTTGTTATTTAAAGTGGTTAATTAAATGCAATTTGTTGCCATTCTATATCAATTTGTTAGCATTTTTTGTGTCTTTTTTTTATTTTTTTTATTTTGTTTTTTTTTTTGTTTTTTATTTTTAATTCCGAACCTCAGTAGTTGCTGTACACAAACCATAAAGGCAGGATGTTCAGTGAGATAGCTCTTTGTTTCCTGCTGCAAAACTTTATTTTTGTCAAACTCTGCCTCTGTAAATAAAAAGTATAGACTCGTAATTGGCTTTTTTCTTTAAATTTATCAGAAAATGTTGTGTTTTACCCAAGGTTTTCCTGGTATCTAGGCAGGTGTCTAGGATTCCTGCCATGTACTTCAGTGGGATTGGCTTGTCTTCTGTAAGCAATTTTTTATTGCTGTCCCATAAATTTTGTTGTTCAGCCGTGCTTGTGAACCTTTGTTATATTGGCTAATCTATGGGGTGTTTAGCTCAGTGGTGAAGCCTGTTGTTTGGTTTGTTCTGTGTCCTCCTTTGCCTCTGTTGCGTGCCTCTAGCTGTGCTCCTGACTCAGAAGGGGGGAGTGTTGGTATCAAGTAATGGAATGTTAAGTAACTGTGACCCAGCGATAACCTCGTGCCCCTAAAAAAAATCAAAATGCTAAGCTGCTTTATTCTTCTTGCATACAAATGATGTTGTATTCAGTAGGTAGATGAGGCGCTCGTGGTGCACTGGTTTCAAACGCACAGATGGTTCTTTCTGAAAGGTTCTCCTTAATGAGATCACCAGGATTTCACTCAAGGTCCTTACAAAGGAGTCAAAGCATGACCCGAATTAGGAATAGAATGAGAATGTGTTTACAAATTAAAGGCAAAAAGCAGACTGGTATGAAATGACGGGTAAAATTTTAGAAGCGTAAATGGTTCTCTGACAGTAGTAGGCTACAAGATTCTAATGGTGATATTATACATGGTTAGCAACTTTATTGCCATAGACCTTCCTTGGCTGTTTTAGAAGGTACACATAATATGGGACAGTGTACTTTACTTGGTAGACTTTGTGAAAAGTGCACAGGCTCTGAATTTAATGCCACTGTTTTACATACACACATATATATATATATATATATATATACATAAAATGAAGCACAATTCACTGATGTGGGACCATATTCATAGACATATGAAAAGCGCAAAAATAGGGAAAAAATAATTTTCAAGGTGCCATTCTTCTAAAAGTATCTTTGTATTTTAAGTGCTGACTTTCTTGGGGTTAAGAATGGCACATTGAAAATCCTTTTTTCCCTGTTTTTTCTCTTTTCATATGTCTATGAATGGGGTCCCCCATTTTTTTTCTCTCTCGCACGCTCTCTCTCTCTCATGATTTTCCTCTGTCTCTTTCTCGTGATCTCTCTTATGATCTCTCTCTCTCTCTCTCTCACAGTCATGATCTCTATAATCTGAGATGAGTTGAGTCTGGTAAGAGGCTGCATTACTTCACGGGCGCTTTTGGAGCACCTTTGATTGTTTACAGCAAAGCACAACAGCACTTTAACACATGGACTTTACTTTTTGCACATTTATTATGATTTTTTTTCTTAACTTTTCCTCAACTAAATACATTTCATATGTTATGATTATTTATTCAGTCGTATTTTGCACAGTTGGTTTTTCTAGGAAGTTAAAGTGGTAGTAAACCCTCCTATCATTTTCAGCCAAGGAAGCTGCCATCTTGGCCTCTGTTTAATCTACAACTGCCATGATGCTGCACATGTGATCAGCTATGACACCAGCCATTGGAGGGTTTGACAGTATGGTTTAGAGCACAACCAATGGGGGAGTGTTACATTTCCGGCACATGCCGGAAATGTGACTGGTTTTTAACCTGTTAAATGCATGGGTTTACTACCGCTTTAAGGAGACCATGCACCTTTTCTTTAATTGGTTCTCCAAGATGTTTAGAGCAATCCAGCTGCCAAATTTCTTCAAAAACTGTATGCACAAGCACTATGTGTACCTAGAAGAATTGATGCTGGTTTCAAGCCAAAGGGTAGTCACATCAAATATTAATTTGATTTAGATTTATTTTTTTTCTGTTCTTTTACTGGCATTTGTAAATTGATGAAAAAAATAAACAATTAAAATATATATTTCTAAAAGCATTCTTATTTTACAGCATTTCTTCACACCTGTCTGTATATATATGTCTATCCTTCTATATGGTGTACCTATCTCAATTAAAAGCACTGAATGTAATTTCTGGCTGCTGCTTTGTTCCTCTGTTATCAGCATGAGCCACTTCTGACACCAAGAGAAGAATAGTGATGGGGAGGGACCTCCAGCAGAGTGACAGCCTCAGCTCTGTTCCTGTGTGCTGGGGGGCTCTTCTCTCCAATCAGCTCTCAGAGCTCTCCTCATTGAGCTCTGCAAAGTGTAACTTCAGCTCTCCATCCCCTTTTTTCTGAGCTCTTAGACAAACTTATAAATTCAGCACTTTGGATGAAGAGATGACTGCAGATAAGCAGGGTCAACTTATGTAGAAGGACTTGTTTCATCCCTGTGTATCACCTGAGGATAGTTCCTTCACTGGGTATATGTAAGGGTTTACAACCACTTTAATGTTTAAATAGTTCCTATACTTAAAGAGGAGTTCCAGCCTCCAGCAGCTACAAATACCTTAACTGCTGACTTTTAATATAAGGACACTTACCTGTCCAGGGAGCTCGCAATGTCAGCACCCCAAGCCGATCCAACGGCTCCGGGTGCAGGCGCCGGCATTTTCACCAAGGGAGACAGGAAGTGAAGCCTTGTGGCCTTACAGCCTGTTTCCTACTGCGCATGCGCGAGTTACGATTCGCTTTCTGAATGGTCCCCCTGTCTTCTGGGACCTCTGTGAGGAGGGGCCGGAAGTTTCGTAGAATGCCGCACAACGATGCGGCGAACTTACACAGAAGTGGGAGCGGATACCCGGTTTTGACAGGTATCCACTCCCCCCGAAAGGTACCAAAAGTGGCAGCGGAGGGGGGGGGGGGAGCAGACAAGTGGAATGGATGTAGCTAAATAAATGATCACTAAAATCGCATATAAACTTTACCATGTAATTTTAAAAAAATTGGGCTAACAGCACTGTTTATTTTTTGAAAGTGTAATTTTTCCAAAAAAATTGCGTTTGAAAGACCGCTGCGCAAATACTGTGTGACATAAAATATTGCAACAACCGCCATCTCATTCTCTAGGGTCTTTGCTAAACAAAATATACATATAATGTTTGGGGGTTCTAAGTCATTTTCTAGCAGAAAATACTGGATTTTTATTTGTAAGCACCAAATGTCAGAAAAGACTTTGATCATTTGAAACATAGTATCGTTTTACTTCTTTTATCAACTTGAGTTGGCTCTCTGCCCAGACTCAAGTCGCTCTACTCTATTGACACTTTTTATTGTATACATGAATTTTTAGTTGTATGTTGTGTGTTTATAGTTTTTAAAGCTAGAAAATTGAAGGATAAATATCTATGGAGATAAATTTCACACCTTCAGGTTACATCTGAATTGGGTTTATTATGTGATTTTTGTGCAGCTTTGATTCAGATTCAGAGATACAGGTAACTGAAATGATGTGCAATTCTTGACTTTGAGGACATTTTAGGAAGAGAGCAGACAGATGACCCCATTGTTGAGCTGCTGTTTTTTGGGTTTTTTTGTCCATTCAGGGGGCTATTGGAGTGTTCTTGACCAAGCTATGCAACTGCTTCAATGAAAACTGAAAATGTACTTGTGTTGTCTGAAAGGGGTTTTATTTCACAAGATTAGATGAATAAAAGTTCAGATTCTTTTGCAAGTGAAGCATCTTACATTCCTCTAATTTGTAATCATATACATTATTTTTCCCATTTTGGTTCAAAATATTTCCTGTTTTCACATTACCACAATCAATATATTTCCACATTTTATGGTGCCTTAAAATTAAGGGATCTATTATCTTCATTTTGATAAAAGACAGTTGGCATCTTTGTAGTCCATCTAGCATCCCTTTCAATGTGTTGACTTCTGAAAAATGTATTTTGAATCATGCTTCCTCTTTTTCAGGCATATTGCCTCAAGAAGAGGCCAGTGTGCTTCGAAAGCTATGCGCTACATTCTATTTAGTTTGCCAATAAATGGGGCCACCCTAAATCCAAACATCTACTTTTGTTGATAGCTAATACAGTGCAAAACTTCTTAGAGCTTTTGTAAATTAAAACTATATGCGTGGAATGAGGGAGAGAGTTAGCCTTCAAGCAGACAGTACAACACCCTGCTACTGTTATTTTAGCTCTGAAAAAATATTTCAAAGGATTTTAAACACTTGCTGACTACGTTATAGCCAAATGACGGCTACAGCACGGACAGCTAGTTCTGGGAGGCCGTCATATGACGGCCTCAATTGATCACATGCTCCCATCCAGAGGACACTGCGGATCACAGATCGGGGTAAAGAGCTAATCAGCGGCTCTTTACCATGTGATCTGCTGTGTCCAATCACAGCTGTAAATAGAAGCCAGGATGTAAATAGAAGCCAGTTATTGGCACTCCTTTCCTCATGCTGACAGTATGAGGAACAGAGAATAGAGCAAATAACAGGCTTCTCTAAAAGGGACATCTACACTACAAAATCAGGGCACTGCCAATCAGTGTAGCACCTACCAGTGCCCATCAGTGCCACCTATCAGTGCTGCCTACCAGTGCCCATTAGTGCCGCCTACCAGTGCCCATTAGTGCCGCCTACCAGTGCCCATCAGTGCCACCTACCAGTGCCCATCAGTGCAGCCTACCAGTGCCCATCAGTGCAGCCTACCAGTGCCTATCAGTGCAGCCTCATCAGTGCACATCAGTGAAGGAGAAAAATTACCTGTTTGCAAAATTTTATAACAAACTGTGAAAAAAATTTTTTTCAAAATGTTTGGTCTTTATTTGTTTATTTAGCAAAAAATAAAAAAAACTGAGCGGTGATTTAATACCACAAAACCAAACCTCTATTTGTGTGAAAAAAATGATAAAAATTTTGTTTGGGTACAGTGTAGCATGCACGTGCAATTGTGATTCAAAGTGTGACAGTGTTGAAAGCTGAAAATTTACCTGATCAGGAAGGGGGTAACAGTGCCCAGTAGGCAAGTGGTTAAAAGCACATCTAAATAAAAGCAGTATCCGTGACCATCCGACGTGACTACCCGTGACCATCAAC
>BLSH010433794.1:489136-523345 GCA_018402905.1 Glandirana rugosa | reverse complement strand
TACTCTTAAGTAAAAACCCCAAAAATAAAATAAAAAAAATGATCATTACCACCGCTAGACGCTAAAAATCGCCATGACGCTATAAAGTCGTCTGTACAACCTGGTAAAACTGTGAAAAAACCCTGGTAACCGTAAATATGTCGCTAGTCACGCTATTTTTACGTGACTAATGGCACATTTACGGTAACCGTCACTTCCCCAATTGGACGTCCCCCGCGAGATTCCCAATTGTCACAAGGGACCCGAACAAGAATGACATACCCCCGACGGGATCGACCCCTTCCCTTCACCAGTGTCGGAGGCACATCTCCTTCCGACACTAGAAGAACGGAGGTCCGTGTAAGTAAGCACGGACCTCCGTTCTGTGAGAGGGGGAAGGGCTGTGATCACAGCCTTCCTCTACACGGAGGCTGTGACCACTTCCCTTCCCCAGCTAGGGCAGCCCCCATACAGTAAGAACAAGCCCAGGGAACACTGTTAACCCTTAGAGCGCCCCCTGCAGGTTAACCCCTTCACTGCCAATGGCATTTACACGGTAATCAGTGCATTTTTATCGCACTGATCGCTGTATAAATGCCAATGGTCCCAAAAAAGTGTCAAAATGGTCCAACATGTCTGCTGAAATATCGCAGTACCGCTAAAAATCGCAGATCGCCACCATTACTAGTAAAAAAAATAAAATAAAAACCCCAAAAATGAATTCTCATTATCTGTAAACGCGACCACTTTTGCGCAAACCAATCAATAAATGCCGATTGCGATTTTTTTAATCACAAATATGAGGAAGAATATAAATCGGCCAAAACCGATGAAAAAAAATGTTTTTTTTATTTTTTTTTTTTTTGATTTGTATTTTAGCAAAAAGTAAGAAATTTGTTTTATTTTTGCAAAATTGTCGCTCTTCTTGTGTTTATAGCGGCGATCAGAAATGACGCAGCGGTGATCAAATACCACCAAAAGAAAGCTCTATTTATGGGAAAAAAAGGACGCAAATTTTGTTTGGGTACAACGTCGCACGGCCGCGCAATTTTCAGTTAAAGCGACGCAGTGCCGAATCGCAAAAAGGGCTCCGATCCTAAAGCTGGAAATCTTTCCGGTCCTTAAGTGGTTAAAGGAACAGGATCTTTATTTTTTTGGGGTTAACAAAGGCTTTAACATATTCTTACCAAACAGCAAATAAGCATTAAAAAATAGCCAACACTGACCTCTGTAGATGCAGGCACTGTGGAGTAACTTCATCCTCAAAATTCACAGCAGAGCGCAATTCTATTTCAGCAGCTTAGCTATTATTCTGCACCGCTTCCAGCAGTGACTTGGCAACCCCTTCAACCTATTTATCACTAATATGAACTCACAACAGGTACACAGGAAGAGGTGAGCTAAGTTACATTAAAGTGTTACTAAACCCACAGCAGTAAAATCAGTCTGTATATGCAGTAACGCATGCTTGTTATACTCACTGTGGGGTTAATCCTCTGCATTGTGTAAAAAGGCCTGTTGTATTCTCTCCTTTGATCCTCTCCTCCTGCCACTGTCCGAATTATATTTCGTTATAATACAGAACCAGGGGTCAGGCTGCTCATGCACAGTTTGGTGTGTTTTTTTTTTTCTTGGGAGGGTGCATGTTATTAGCTCAGCACTGTCCAGATAGAGGGTCAGGGGTCCTGCATCCTAAAAGGATGCAGTGCAGAATGAGAACTCCTCCTACAAGATTTAACCAGACACTCATAGAAGTCACAAGACTGCTATATGCTGCTGATGAAAAAAGGTATTAAGCAGTTTATAATTACTAAAATAATTGCATTTGCATGTTGTGTGTACTGTGGGAGACCAGTTATAGTGAATGCAGGGTCCTGGGTTTAGTAACACTTTTAAGGCTTCAATGCTTTTTTTGAGGATGGATTGCTTCACAGTGTCTGCAGCTACAGAGGTCAGCAAAGGCTTGTTTTATTGCTGAACTCCAGTCAGCTATAAAAATGTTGCAGTGCTCTCCTCCACTCCCGTAATGTGGCAGGCTCCCAATCCTGTAATTAAGCTATCATGTGCAGGGAAAAAAATAGTTACGGAAGCTGCATATGAGAAAAGGTTGAAGAATGTAAGGAAGGACTGGAATTTTGCAATCACATTTTATTTTTTTTTTTCCTGCAAAATCAGAAAGAGAATTATGGAAAATAAAATTCTAACCTCTGTCTTTGGTTGGCCTTCTAGGGTGATAAAGAAGTATTTGAGAACTACTACAGAAAGCAAAGAAAAAAACAAGCTCGATTAGTTCTCCAGCCCCAGGCAAACATGGTATATATCATCATTTGAAGAATGTTATTAGGGACATTTCTGAAAATGGTTCGATGCAGAATTTTAAAACTGTGTTTTCTTTTTCCACTATAGCACGAGACCGTTGAGGGATACAGAAAGTATTTCAGCCAGATTGTGGGGTAAGTATAACATTGCTAGGAAGATTTGCATGTATATGGCGTCTGGTATTTTTTCGAACAAATAAGAAAACGCCAGTCTACACCAATCAATGCCAAGCATGGCATAAGTGAGATGAATCAATTACTGGCTACTTTTATTTTTCAGGATCTCCAGAGGTAAGATACCCCACTGGAGATCTTAGGTGTGCCCACGGCCACCATGAAGTTATACTACATGAACTGTATTCTATGTAATGTACAATAAAATGTAAGCGAGAGATTAAGACTTTGTCACACTTTGGCCTCTACCCAAAAATGATGTATAGTGTGGAGGCTCCCATTTTGTGGACTACTCTAATGTTTCCGAGAAGATAGCTTATCAAGTCACTAGTAGCTATTGACAGTTCAAGGTTCTGGTTAAAGGAACCATGCCGTTCCTCTAGCTAACACATATAACAGTACCTATACATAGAGGCAGTACCTATACATAGAGGCAGTTGTGACCTCTCTTTAGCATCCCCTGAATAGCTGCTGGGAAACACTGTACAATGCACTTAACTTACTGCAACTTGCCCTTTAGCTTCCTTTATCCCAGTTGGCTGAATTTATTTATTTTTTTCTGTTGTTTGACCTATTTTCAGCCAATTAGGAAAGAGGGGATTGCATGCAAAGTGTAAGAACCAACTGCACCTATCTGAGTTTTCACAGCTGCTATCTATTGATTGCTGGATAGCTGTGACAGTAGGAAGGGAGTAATACATAGCTTACAGCAGCCTCTATCCAAAGGTATTATTAGATATGATAGCTAAGAGAACATGGTTTGATTTAAGTGATCAGAAGGATGTTAGTTCTATAGAATCGGTGCCTTTGTTCTTTCAACAGTGAAGCATCTACTGTATTTAACATACATTAAAAAAAATGCAGGAAAAGCTGCATATTACGGTACCTTTCATTGCATATATGTAAATATAGTTATACCTTTATCAAAACGAATATATTTCTGGGTAGACTTTTCCTAATTTATCTTCACATTAGGCTAATGGAGACAGTTTTTCTTCTTAAAACAGGAAATCGTCAGTTAGAAAATCTGGCCACCATCTCCTTACTGATAATATTTACCATACACAGGATAATATTATAAAAATCCATTCACCTAAACAATTTTTTTTACATGATGTGATTTATGTTTAGTGATCCCTTAATAACAGGTTTTTTATCCTGATGAGACTTACTGTGGTCATCTACATCTTCTATAATTACAGTGGTCATTAAAATGTCTAGAGACTACATTTAAGTGTATGGAAACCCTTAGAATGATCTTCTTTAACATTCTCCCCTTTGGTCTGCTAAATATAAGTGTAAAGATATACCTATTGTCATGTCATGTGGTCTTGTCAGAAATTGTCCTATGTGCACTTCTTTTGTTATCTCAAATAACCCTCCCAGCCTGTATCTTAGGACTATGACTTAATTACCCTTTATGTTGTGTAGAATAGACTAGGGGTGGGTCTGAGTAGTTCAGCAAAATGCAATTGGCAGGACTTACAACTCTCTGCCCACAAAAATGCAGCATGTGGTCAGACTTGGGAGGTGAGTGGTATATCAGAATCTATTTTCTCTATTTGTAGGGTCTTAAATGGGTTGAAACCCAGGAAGATGTGTAAGTATTGCAGATATGTACTGCATATGTTTTTTTTTTTTTGGCCAGAAATACACATTAAAAAAGTGTTGGCCTAAGCTGGGCTTTAAACTATGGGGTAGAGGAAGGCTTTTTAAAGCAGTACGACAGACTTACCTGAAAACAAAGCCCTCAGTGGTGCGCTGTCACCGCTGAAGGCGCTTCCATCTTCACCCAGTCTTTCTTTGGGTTTGTGGGCTTCAGCAATATGAATGGTCGAGCTGGCAATGATGTCACTCCCGTGCCTGCACGTGGGAGTCACTGTTTACAGCATGACTCTGAAGGATCAGCATGGGTATGCCGTTTCTTCAGAGTGCATGCACTGGTGACGTCACCATCGTCATCTAATGTAAATATCTCCTAGACAGTTCAGGCTTACTTTAGGTAAAAATCATACAAGGGAATTTACTTCCATTTTAAGCTTTGGGGAGTAAGGGAGGCTTAGAGGCTTTCTCAGGTGTTTATCGTTACCTATGTCGCAATGACTTTCCACTCCAGGGATATGATGACACAGGCAAAGGAACCAATGAAGGATCTTTCTACTGGGGGCACAGACAGCAATAAAAACACTTTTTTTTAGTGGCATGGGGAAGAGTTAGAACCAGATTTTAGAACTCTGAGATTAAATCTTCTCTAGTTCACCAACAACTTGACAACGGTGACCTTTTATATTGCTTTTGGCGCCTCTCAAAGTAGAGGTGAAAGCATATCCCTCTATCCCAGAACATGAGGAGCAGGCTTGTCCTGATACCAATCCAGAAAGCTAAAAAGTGTAAAGAGGAAAGGATTGCTGCTACACCTGACCAGCCCAGGTGAATAAACGATAAGGAGCGATCTCAGCCATTGGTGTGGTGGAGACATGTAGGCTGAGGTTGCTTCTTATTGTTTATGCACCAGGGCTGGTCGGGAGTAGCGGTGAATCCTGGGAGTAGTGCTACACCTGACCAGCCCAGGTGAATAAACAATAAGGAGCGACCTCAGCCATTGGTGTGGTGGAGACATTTAGGCTGTTGTCGCTTCTTATTGTTTATTTTCCTGGGCTGGTTGGGAGTAGCGGCGATCCTTTCCTCTTTAAATTTGTAAAAAAAGTAAAACTTAAAAGGTCTTACTGGAGTTGATTTATTAAAACTGGAGAGTGCAGAATATGGGGCAGCTGTGCATGGTAGCCAATCAACTTCGAACTTCAGCTTGTTTAATTAAGCTCTGACAAAAAAAACCTGGAAGCAAATCTTGGGTGGAGTTGGTTGTATGGCCAGAGTTAGAATATATGCAAAATACGTCATGTTTTTCCATTACTCTGATTGCAGATTTTTTGTTGTGGAAGATCACATTTTGCACGTGACTCAAGGTCTGGTAACCGGGTCCTATACCACAGAGCTGTGGACCATGGCGCAGTCAAAGATCATAGCTGCGCTACGCACACATTCAGTAAGTGATACCGACCGTGGGTTTCTTTTATGAAGAAGAATCTTCTGTACGTTGAAAAGAAGAGTGATGTCAAAGTGAGAAATTGCCCTTCCATCATGGTGCTTTTTTTGTAATTAGATGTTGCTCAGATTTAGGAGGAGACCTGCCAGGCTTTTGTTTTTTCCCAGAAGACTCAGGCTGTGAGCCACAGCCATGGGCTATTTGCATAATCCTTCTCTGATTTACAACTGACTGGGCCCTCAAAACTCACTCTGAGTCCTGTACTTTAGAATATGCAGAGTTAATCTGCTGTTATTATTGCAATCTGTCCTCATTAGTCTCAACTGACCTCTTCATTAGAACAGACTGAATAGTTCAGTACTGGGAGCACCACCAGGAAATAGTTCCTAATTATCATCCCAAATAGCTAGGCCTCAAGATAGGCTCAGCCAGCAAAGCTTTATAACATGTCCTCACGTTGCAGAGCTTGACTTTGGGGTCATACTTGGGTCTTAAAGTGCCTGACTTTGTTGCAAGATATCTGATGTTTGTAAAGGGACAGGCAAATAATATAATGAGCATCTCTACCCAAAAGGCAAATTGAGGGTATGGGGAGCAAATGATTGTGTTTGGGACTGGTTCTCTGAATAATTAAAATTAAATTATAAAACAGGTTTCTTTGCATTATTGAACCTGAAATGTAAATCAGGAAATTAATTTTATGTGTCAGATGACATACGAGTAACGTTATCAGTAATACTTGTACTCATGCAAATGCTCCGATACTAAAACCAATACTTTTTTAGTGATTCCATTTCGACTTGCATTGCCTTCTGTGAAATGAAGGTTCAGGGCGCAATGAAATCAGAGGTCCAAATTGCACTGGATCTGTGGCTTTGAAATCAGCACAATTTCAAAGCCGCAGATCAGTGCAATGTGAAACTCCGATATCATTGCGGCTTTCGACTTTATTTAACAGTCAATGCAAGTCACAATGAAATTACAAAAAAGTAGTGCAGGAACCCTTTTCAAAGTCACTGCGACTTTTCATGCAATTTTGAACTGTAAAATCGCATGACAAATAGCACTGGTGTGATCCAG
The DNA here is from genome assembly GCA_018402905.1 of Glandirana rugosa. NCBI lineage: Eukaryota > Metazoa > Chordata > Amphibia > Anura > Ranidae > Glandirana > Glandirana rugosa. Next base: position 516,748 of record BLSH010433794.1, on the reverse strand, counting down.
GGTAAATCCAGGTAAAGTTCATCCAGGGAAAATCCGATTGCCTCTCGGTGGATCAGGAAGGAATTTTTTCCCCCGCTATAGAAAATTGGATCATGCTTTGCTGGGGTTTTTTGCCTTCCTCTGGATCAACTGTGGGTGAAGGATTGTATATGGGATTGTGTGGTTATATATCATTTTTCAATTTTTTTTTTTTTGGTTGAGCTAGATGGACTTGTGTCTTTTTCCAACCTCACTAACTATGTAACTATGTGAACCAGGGCTTACAGTTTTTCATAATTATAAAGAAACTGTAATAATTTTTCATTGCTCTAAAAACCTGTCACATGACACTAAAAATAGGTATCAGTAATTTGTATAGGTGAATAGTTGAGAAAAAGTATTGGTACTTGTATGTGGTTTAAAAAAACTGGTATCGGTGCATCCCAACAGAAAACAAGCTAGTCAACTTTAGTTGTATTTAGACTGCCCATTCATTTAAATGGACTGCCTAATGCACTGCAATGGACCAAAAATCTTCCCTACAGCATTTTCAGCAGTGCATTGCAATACACAGTAGTGAGTTATCGCAAGTTTTGGTACGCTGCAGTGTGGGTGCCCTAGGAAGGTGCAATGGGATGCCATTTAGAAAAAAATAGCATTGAACCACTGTGCGTTACAGTGCATTGTGGTGATGAACTCGTTACTGCAGCATAGTGCCATGAATGAGTTATGAACATCTGCTGTGAGGTTTGATTCATGCGAGTAGTTTTTTTCCCAGTCTTCAGAAGGTATGTTGTAGGAGGTGATAATAAAGGCTTCTTTGACCTCAATTTTATGTTTGCTACTTCAGTTCTTATGCGTTTATGTGATTTTTTTCCCATTTAACATAATTTTACTGACATCAGAAAATATCACTTTACATCAGGGCTGGACAAACCCCAGGCGAATTAGAATTAGTGATCTGGTGCCTGGGTCTGCACTGCAGGAGGTATCTTGTCCCCGTGCACCCCCCCTCATGTGGCTACGCGGACTAAGATGCCGCGCCAACTGGTTATTGAGGCCGTGGCTTTGCAGCCTTCTTGAAGCTAGACAATTTGGTTGGGGAACTGGCGCCCTCTTGTGGGGGCTGTGAGAAGCTGTCACTAAGGGTGCCCTGAATGTTTCTCCTGCCTGTTCTGTTCTCACTGCCCGCCCATCTCCTTCCAAGGGGAGAATAAGTGGAAGTCGTTGCGGGCTTCATCTGGTGCCCTGTCCTTAATGGTGAGGGGACAGAGTGTGTGGGGCAGTTAGTTGGAATGGCCTCAGTTCCATTTACACCCTCACAAAAAAGATGGAAAATTTTTTATTTATTTTTATTTTTTTAATTGAAATTCATTTTAGTATTTTTCATTCTCACCCTACCATGCCACAGCCACACAGCCGAAGGCCCTTTTCACATGGGCGATCCGATAAGGTCCACCTGTCAGTTTTTCAGGTGGACTTGATCAGACCCTTCAAGTTCTTTTATGGCGTGGTGGATGTCAGTGGACAGAAGTCCGCTGAAACTCGCCGCCATCCAATCCGGTCCACCAAAAACAGACGGATGGTAGTTCTATTTTCCATCCATCTGGTGGATAGAGATGCCATCAAATGGAAACGGACAGGCGGTCAGTTACCTTCCCTTTGCCCCATAGAGGAGAGCGGGATTGTGTCCGTGTTCGCTCTGCATAGTGGAGCAGACAAGACCTGTCATCCGCCGGCTCAGCGGGGATTAACAGAGAAATCCCTTCTGGGCAAGCAGATTCTGCTTAGCGGAGGTGTCCATGTGAAAGGGGCCTAAGGTGGCATGAGATACTGGATCACTGCATCTAGTATCATCCCCACCTTGCTGCACTGTCCTTCCCTAGTGAGCCGCTGCCCATCACACCATCAAGCCAAGTACACCAGGCAACATCGGCCAGTTCAATAAAAACTGGACGCCATTCGGCCCGTGTGTATGGCAACCGGTCCGACAGAAGCCGGCCATTCGGCATGCTGGAAAAAAACTGGCTCCTAACTTTTTTTTAGCTGGCTCCTGAATTCCAAGCAAATTTGTCAAGCCCTGCTTTACATATATTGACTGCAAAATAAACTAATTTTAAAAATGCATGCAATTCTAAAAGAAATGAATTAAAATCAAATTAATTTATTTAAATGATTATTATTTAATTATTTTTTATTGATTAAGTAAAAATTAAAAGGAGTAATCATTGTTTTTATTCACGCCGTCGTGAAAGTCCTTATTCACAGGGGGGTATCTATACACCTGGGCAAAGGGCTGTCTTTGCCCGCGTGGGATCTACAGACAGTCCTATTCATGTCTATTGGGGTGCAGCAGCTGCATGGACACAGGTAGTGGTTCCAATTTGACACTCGCATAGGCATGGGTGCTTGTCCCAGAACTCACACTGTCTGTGTTCGGGGAGACGCATTGTGTCCATGTGAATGAGGCCTTAGGCAGCAACAAAGACTGAGATAAGCAGAGGAAAACTTTTGGATGCATGGAGTCATTATTCATGGGAGCTGAACCATTTAATAATGTTCTTATTATTTTATTACATGACACATTAACACAGGTATGTCCTGCTGATGTGAATTGTGCCTTAGGGCCCGTTCACACTTATTATCCAGCAGTAAAACACAGACATTTTACTGCATCAAACTGCATTTCATGTAGAAAGCCCTTTCATTACTATGTGGCAGGTTTTTTAAAAATCGGACATTTATGTGTTTATATGCATTGTGCAGGGCTGTTGAATACACACAGACCCATGTATCATGCAGTTTTGTGCATTTTATAGACATCCATTCCATGGTAAATCCCTACTCTAGATATTTCTTCTTCATGTTGCAAAATGAAAAAAAAAATGTGCATTTAAAATGTACAACACTGTGTGTAAACATATGAAGTAACACACATCACAAGGCTCATCGGTGTGAAAGGGCCCTTAGTGTAGAAGTCTCATTGTCTGCTGCAGTGGTCACCTGTCAGTGCTGTTTGGTTGCTGTAGGTCAGAACATAATGCAATAAAATCAGACTGCACACCTCTCCTACACCCAGGGGCGTAACGATAGGGGTTGCAGGGGTTGCAATTGCAACCGGGCCCCATGGTCCAGGGGGCCCGTGTGCCTCCCTTGTACACTTGAATAGGAGGGATAGCGGGGGTGGCATTTAAAGGACCCAATCTCCTCCATTTTCCTCTATCCAGTTTACTTGTCTTCTGCTGTTCCCAGGGTCCCTGTGTGCTTCCCTGGCCCCCCTGGGGCCTGCTGCAGAACTTGTGAAAGGGCCCCACTGCCGCACCGTAATAAAGGGACCCACAATAGGAGTAAAGGGCCCCAGGATCAGTTTGAAGAGGGAAGGGCCCTGGCCAGGGGTCATGGGGGCCTTCATAATTTCTTGCACCGGGGCCCTGAAGGTTCTAGTTACGCCTCTGCCTACACCTTCATGTCCTGTGCAATGGCCAGTTCCTTATAAACAGATATAGAGGGTGAATCAAATATGAGATAGAAAAAAGAGCACAAAAGATGAGAAAAACATATAGCTCTTTCATTAGGCCTTTGGATTGCGATAGCACCATCCATTCTAAAAAAGAGAGCTCTGTAAAGTGTATGTTTTGTCTGTATAAAAATGCTGCAAGTACAGAAGAATACCTGCTGATTTGCCAGGAAATTGGTGAGCTGAAAATTTTCTACATTGAGCTGACAGCTGCACTGCTGCTGCTCCACTGGAATCCCAAGCAGTCTTGCTAGCCGTGCCTGAATACTCCCTTGCTGGACTACAGAACACCTCCCACTTATATTATGGAGATGAGGAGAAGGGTTGGTGTTCAGTGGTCTAGCAGGGAGATCTCAAGCAAGCCTGACAACACTGTTTAAGAGTTAAAAGAAGCAGAAATAGTGTTGTCATTACTATGCATAACTTGTGCTGGTACATTCTTCCATTTTTAAGTGACTTGTATATTTAGAAACTTGCTGATTTCTGTGACTAATATGGTGTGTGGATGGGAGTGGAATTTCATGTAACTAAAAACAAAAGTATATTCCAGAAACTGCTTCTCCCTTAAAGTGTTACTAAACTGCATTCGCCATATCTGGTCTCCCACAGTACACAGGACATGGAAATTCAATTATTTTAGTAAATATAAACTGCTAAATACCTTTTCTCACCAGCAGTATATAGCAGTGTTGTGACTTCTATCAGTGTCTGGTTAAAGCTTGTAGGAGGAGTTTTCATTCTCCTCTGACCATCTTATTAGGCTGCAGGATCCCTGACCCTCTGTCTGGACAGTGCTGATTGGCCCTGTGCTGATCACATGCACTCTCCCAAGAAAAAAAAAAGTCTCTAGCAGTACATACCAAACTGAGCATATGCAGCTTGTCCTAGCCTCTGTTCTATCAGCAGATAGATTGGGGACAGTGGAAGAAGGGGAAGAACAGAGAAGTCAGGATCAAACAGCCTTTTTACATAATGCAGACGATTAAACACCTTAGGTTCCATGGTGAGTATAACAAGCATGATTTACTGCATATACAGACTGATTTTACTGTTGTGGGTTTAGTAACACTTTAAAGTAGAATGAAACCTGTTTTTTACTTTAACACACTGAGCACAATAACATAAAAATCCCCATTAAACTCTGTTAATATTCTAACTGCAGTAAGAATATACTTGCAGTATGCAACTTTGAATTCTGCTGGCTCCTGCTCTCTCAGTGCTGCTTCTCTGCACTTCCAGTCTTCATATATATATATGGGTGGTCAGATCTTTCCTCAGAGCCCCCTGAACTTCATGTCTAAATTTTGACTTTATATTTGGAGCATTGACAACTCCCCCAAACTAGTCTCTTAAGTGATGTTGAGAGGCTAAGGTACTGTCATATGGGATATAAGGCAAGGTGCCTATACCCTGACTTTCAGAAAGTCAGTATTTACATGGGATGCTTGGGCCATCAGGGGCACGCTGGAGCGATGGTTGTAAAAAATGCAAGGTATGTCATTTGCCCTTATGCTGTCTACAGTTATTTGGCCACATTTTTTTTTTTTTACTTTTCTTTTTTCCCTCTAATGACAAGTTTGCTTAAATGTCAGTACTGCGTAGGTCTTGACAGCTTCTACTAACATTTGTTTAATTCGGATAGACTAGAAAGTATGGTTTATCTTGGCCCGGAGTTGTATGTAATTACATGCGGAGCTGACAGAATTACAGCATAGAGTGCTTCTTTTTTACTGTGAAAGTTGCAGTCTTCAGGACAGTTTAGAGAACTCGGCAGTCGGCATTGTTCAGTTGTACCCCCATGCCAATGTCTTTTACACCACTTTGAAGAGGATGGAGCCGGGCCAAGCAATAAAGTGTCTGAAACAGGAGAGATAAGCCTCTGCTGCATAATTCATACTAGAAAATCCTTCTCCGTACTTCTCATTTTTCTGACTTCCTCCAAACTCTTAGTGTAGCCATTGCTTAAGCTGACCATAGATGTACAAACAGATCCTTAATTCATAGCATTAATAGTAACCTCCCTTCCTATTTCTGTCTATGACCATTATCCCCACCAAGTATTTTTATTTACACATGCAAAGTGAAAATAACATTTCCCTCTTTCTAATCTGAATGATAGCTTTTGGATCATTTCCCACTATAACATCAGGTAGTGTGTTTATAAAAGTTTGCAGAGCTATTCATATTGTGAAACTGCATACACAAGGAGCAATCAGCAGGACATGGGATACATTAAAGCATAACTCCCCTTTTGTTGAGAAAAAAAACCATTCCCCTCTGGGTGATCTATGTACATTGCAGGGATAACAAACTTTGTTGCAGTTTCCTACCTTTTCTTATTCTGAAGAAATCCCTGTTTGTTTCTCTGTGCCTCTGTGCTAAGTGGGTCTAATGGGAGGGGGTTCATAATTATCTATCAGGTGTGCAGCTGCAGAACACTGAGGAAATCTGCTGGGCCTGCATCCTTTTAGACGTGTTCCTATTGGAAATATCTCACCAAAAATGACATTTTTGTTGCAGGGGATGCCTGAATCTGACTTGTATCTTAGGCAGATTTCTGGAAGGAACAATTGATAAAACAGACACCCGAGTAGATCTATTAATAGATATGTAGACTTCTGGGAAAATTGGTAAACCAATAACATAAGAAGGAAATTATGTTTCTGGGGAGTGGTCAGTACACATTCTGTGTACAGAACAACCCCAGCTAGCCATATTGCATTGCATTTATAGAAAATGACAGTGGCTGCAGATTGAAAAGGAAAGGTAATTTTTAATAACATTCAATTACAATATGACTTGTATTGCAATTGTACATGCTATATTATTTTTCTGCTATTTGCTATTTTTCCCCATGAAAGTGGAGTTATAGAAACATAGAAACATAGAAAAGTGACGGCAGAAAAAGACTGAGTAGTCCATCGAGTCTGCCCCTTTTTATTTTTTTTATTTTTTTATTTTTTTACATTAACCTTGTTGTCTGACTATGGATTTATGTTTATCCCAAGCATGTTTGAAGCCATTTACTGTTGACTGTCTCACAACCTCTGTTGGTAGTTTATTCCAATCATCAACCACCCTTTCAGTAAAATAATACTTTCTAAGATTAGTTTTGAACTTCCCCCCAGTTAGTTTGAGGTCCCCGTGTTCTTGATTTTGGTTTCATATTGAAAAGACTGCCCTCCTGAACCTTATTCACCCCCTTGAGGTATTTAAAGGTTTCAATCATGTCTCCCCTCTCCCTTCTTTCCTCCAGACTGTACATATTAAGTTCCTGAAGTCGCTCTTGATATGTTTTTATCCCCCAGACCTTTCACCATTTTTGTTACCCGTCTCTGAACTCGTTCTATTTTATCAATATCTTTTTGTAAGTGAGGTCTCCAGAACTGGACACAGTATTCTAAGTGAGGTCTCACTAAAGATCTATATAGAGGAATCAGAACCTCCTTCCTCCTGCTGGTGATCCCTCTACCATGTAGTTTACTTAATAAAAAAAAACAAATCAGCACAAGGGACGCACACAAGGGATACATCTGCCTGTCTTCCATTCATTGAGCACATTTGATTAATGGAAGCTATAGTTCAGTTTCTATCAATGTAGGAGGAAGTGGAAAGGGTGGGCACAGTGGGCTCTCTTATAAAGTGCCTATTCCACTAAGACTGCAGCCACCAGCACAAGGGACACTCATTATATCTAGGTACGTCCTTTGTGGTAATTTTCTTTTTTTAAATAACTTCTCTTTGTGTTTGTAAGGTCATTATGTGACTTTACATGTATCTAATGCAGATATGCAGCCATTAACAAAACTGTATGTGTTTGTTAGAAATGAAAAGGCTAAATACTGTTTCTGACACATGTGCGGTCACGTGATCCCCCTGTGCTGGCTGGCCTTGATCTATGGAGAGAAGTGGGAGGGGCCGAGATTCCCTTGTGATGTCAGCCGGCCAGCAGAGGGGAATCTCTGCCCCTCCTGCTTTTCTCCATAGAACGGGCCCGGCCAGCACAGGGGAATCATGTGACCGCATAGCTGCAGTGTCAGAAATGGTATTTAGCTTTTTCATTTGTAACAAACACATACGGTTTTGTTAATGGCAGCATATCTGCATTAGATACATTGAAATTTGCTGCATTATGCAGCGGAATAGAGGGTGGAGGGGCGGGGAGGAAACACTCTTATGCTGACAGGGAGGGAGGGGGAGAGACTGTCAGAGGAAAGACAAGAGCGGTGGATGGTGAGGCACGTAACCTGACCACGGTAATCAGGGCTCATGGTCAGCAAAGGCAGGGGGACTCAGGAACTGGCATGATCAACCGGGTTTATAGAGAAGGTTTAAGAGAAGAATTGCACATTACAAGCACTGTGCTGTTATTCATGCATTAAAGGAACCGGATCTTAGTTTTTTTGTTTTTTTTTTGTTTAAGGTTACAAACACTTTAAGGTATATAAAAAGTAGGTGGTTACAAAGCATGGCCTATTGGGCATTCATGGGCCAGAAGAGTACATAGTAACACAAGGAGATTGCTAACACTAAAAAAAAACAGCAGCAGCTTCTCACTTTTGGTAAACGTGACAAGGAGAAGTACATCAGAGGGACACAAAACGACTTGCGTAGAACAAGAGGAGACCCAGTAGGGTTCCGGTTGCTCTGAAATTGGTTAGTGGTTCTACCAAACCTAATAGGCAAACTCAAAATTGTAATGGAACAGCAATGGTGGTAAGGCGAGTAATAAAATGTACTACAGCAGTCCAATATTGGCAAAGATGAGGACACTTCCAAAGCATATGTACTGTATATAATCTGCCGACTCACTCCCACAACGCCAACAGGTAGGGGAGACACTCAGATAAATTTTATGAAGCCTCAGGGGAGTGAGATAGATTCTATGTAAACTCTTGAACTGAATTAGTTGATCCCTTGCCGATACTAGTTAAAGGAAAGGGTATTCCTAAACCTCCTCCCAGTCATCATCGTCCAGCTCTGACACCACCTGCCACCATTTAGTTTGCAGGGACTCCAATCCTTTATATACAGAAAGCTGGAGGGCCTTGTAGTTATTAGAGAGTGGTTTGGTGAGATCAGGATCTCTCAGGAGGAGGACAGCTGGCTCATTGGAGAGGTCCCAAACTGCTGAGAGTAGGCATGGTGGAGCTGCAGGTACCTGAACAGATGAGAGTCCGGAAGGGTAAACTGTACTTTAAGGCATTCAAAGCTTTTCATAGTGGTCCCATCACAAATGTGCTCCAGAGTTTTGATACCCCTAACAGCCCAAATGGGGGGATCCGGCACAATCATAAATTCAGATAACATGCGGTTGAGCCATAATGGACTAACAGGGGACCAGCAAGCATCCATCCATTTTGGATTAGCCAATAGCCAAGCTCTAAACACTGCCTTCATAGAATAGAGGTGAAGGATTGAGGAGACTTAAGGCCTCTGTATGGAAGATGGCTAAGGGTCTCATGTGAACCAAGGAAGGCCACGTCTAACACAACCACTTTTATTTATTTATTTTCTTTTTTAATGAATTTAGGCTTTAATAATTGTGCTGAGTCATCATAATCTAGTGCCACATCTCTCTTCACCCAGTATGCTGCTGTATGAAGCCATAAAGGTGCCATAATTAGTAATACTTGTATTCAATTTAATTGCAGTCGTACTGCACTGACCCTGATCTGGTTTTGGAGCTGAAGAATCTGATTGTGGTTTTCGCTGATACTCTACAGGTCAGTATAATCTTGTTTCTCTCACATATAATCTTAAAATTGTCTGCTGTATTCAGAATATCACTAGGTGCCAATACAAGAAATACATGAGTGTGTTTAACTCTTTAGCTGTTCATATTGAAGCTCTGAGATGTAAGAATGAATGGTACTGTGAAGAAAGTCTTCTGATTTTTTCTCACTTTAAGTGTATATTATACAATTCTTCTAAACAGTGTTGTTTCCACAAAAGCCACATATTATCTCAATACAAATGTGAGCAGGGGAGGGCTGGCAGCCTTAGGCCTGGGGGGCAAGTCCAGTCAAGTGGCCCATTGAACCACCGAATCAGCTCACCATCCATGCCCACCTGATTTTATAATGGATATTGAGGTTATGAAGTAAGACAAATATGATACAATGTGGTAACATAATTTAATGTTAATAGCAATAAAGGAGCTTTAACAAAAATAATGCATCAATTCAGCCTCACCACCCACCAATGCAGCCTCACCAGTGCCCCCCCCCTTTGCCTGGCCCCTGCTTCCTTCCTCCACAAGAAGAAAAAAGTGTGAGTGGCAGCAGGCGTCAGCCTTTTTGAATGTAAGTTAGGGTGGCCTGGGGGGCAATTGCCACCCTGCCCCCCGGCCCAGCCCTCCCCTGAATGTGAGAAAATCAACAGCCATTTAGGTGAAAAAAATCGTTTATAGTGTCCCCATGCCACTAACTGTGATATATATGTATAGAAAATGTACATTTTGCTGTTGTGTCAACTTAAAACTAAAGTAAGAAAACAAAATGTACAAATGTGCTACAAGTTTCAATTCTCAACGATTTCTGTTTCTTTCAAGTCCTTTGTATATTTAGTCCCCTTAACTACCTTAGAATCTTTCTGGAGACCCCTTCTGCATTCATTTCCTTTATGCCTATTTCCACAATTCATTCTGCACTCTCAATATCTCCCTTAGTAGCCACCCATTCGGGTGAACTGGGAGCAGACTTCAAGTGTAAGTGATGTTCAGTGATAAGCCCAAGTGAAAGAACACAACCCTATCAACCCTTTAGACGAGCCTGTGCCTCCCTGGATAGTGCATATTTTAGCTGTTCTGATCAGTTGCTTGATTACTGTTCCAAAAGAAGGTCTGATAGAATTTTAACCAGTAACTGATGGGCACACTAAATAGCTAAAGTTTACACCAGCCAGCTTCTTCCCTACCTGGAACATGCACATCTAAACCAATGGGGATATGTTATTTCAATGTTGCTCAGACTGACCAGTGGTACAGTTATGGGGGCACTGCAAACGACTATGTGAGATAGTTTTGAAGTCAGCCGTAAGTTGAAGTATCACCCCACCAGCTGTTATGAATACCTGGAAATACTTAAATAGCAACAACTGCAGCTACAGGGACGAACTGAGGATATGCACATATTTATAAATTAAGAAAAATATTTAATCAATAATAATTTTGAGTCAGTGATTAATGTTCTTTATAAATACTCAATGTAATGAATGGGACTTTTTTAATTGTTATTATTATTATACAGTTTTATATAGCACCAACAGTGTGTGCAGTGCTTTACAATGCGAGGGCAGACAGATATGAGTAGGTCTGTGCCTGAAAAATGAGAACTCCTGTGTTCCATAATGCAGTGCTTTTCCTTATTTCGTCCTATGTGGTAATAGCAGTATGCAAAAGGCATGGGGGTTCTCAATGCACATTTAAGACTTGATCCTTTTACTTATTAGGAGAGCTTCATTTTTTCCCCGAATTTTTTATGCCAGTGGATGATAAGCCATAATGTTGACTGCAGCTTTTTTAGTACATTATGCTGACTGGCAGCACCTGTTGCATCATGAATGCAGATCTTTTTTGTTTTTTTCTTGGTTCAAACCTATAATTTTATGACATACTTACTGTAGGAAGATGAGTGGACAACACACTGTTACTGATTTTTGCAGTTCTTCCCAGTCCCCCCTTTGTAGCCAGTTGGGCACCATGAACTTGATGGGGCCTATTTCTAAAGATCTGCAATGTCCCTTCTCTATACAGCCAGCTGGAAATATTCCACGCTGTGCCTACATTTTATGTTCCATATACCGTATTTATCAGCTTATAACACGCACCTTAATTTTAAAAGGAAAGTTTCTGGAAAAAAACTCAAATTTTAAATAAAGAACTTTGAAGCAAAATAAGGGTCAGTGCCCATTAATGCAGCCTGATCAGTGCCCATTTGCAGCCTCACCAGTGCCCATTAATGCAGCCTGATCAGTGCTCATCTGCAGGCTCGCCATTGCCCATCATTGCAGCCTGATGAGTGCCCATCTGCAGCCTCGCCATTTCCCATCATTGCAGCCTGATCAGTGCACATCTGCAGCCTCATCATTTCCCATCATTGCAGCCTGATCAGTGCCCATCTGCAGCCTCGCCATTGCCCATCATTGCAGCCTGATCAGGGCCCATCAGCAGCCTCTCTATTGCCCATCATTGCAGCTTGATCAGTGCCCATCTGCAGCCTCGCCATTGCCCATTAATGCAACCTGATCAGTGCCCATCTGCAGCCTCACCATTGCCCATTAGTGCAGCCTGATCATTGCCCATCTGCAGCCTCGCCATTGCTGATTAATGCAGCCTGATCAGTGCCCATCTGAAGTCTTGACATTGCCCATCATTGCAGCCTCGCCGTTGCCAAATAATGCAGCCTGATCAGTGCCCATCTGCAGCCGCGCCATTGCCCATTAATGTAGCCTGATCGGTGCCCATCTGCAGCCTCGCCATTGCCTATCAATGCAGCCTCGCCATTGCCTATCAATGCAGCCTCGCCATTGCCCATCATTGCAGCCTCGCCATTGCCCATCAATGCAGCCTCACCAGTGCCCAATTACACAGAGGGATCTCCTGTTTACTTGGCACTCGCAGTCACACACAGTCCTGTCTCCTGGACCGGCTCCTATGATAGACAGAACACTGGTCCAATGCTGGGACATGTGAGGTCTATCCTAGGAGCCGTCCAGGAGGCGGGACCGTGTGTGACTGCGAGCACCGAGTAAACAGGAGATCCACTCTCTGTGTAATCCGGCAGCGGTCACCACCCCCCTTCCCCTCCAGGGCAGTCAGGTAAAATATCGGCATATAACACGCACCTATTATTTGCCCTCTGTTGTCAGGGGGAAAAAGTGCACATTATACGCCCATAAATACGGTATTGTGGAGCCTCTAATGTCCTGTGGTCTGTTCTATGGATAATGCTGCAAAGACTCACGTGATGGAGTGACAGAATGGCTGTGGTTTGGTTCACTTAATTTGTGCCAGGTATTTTACTTGTCCTTCTCTTTTTCAGGGATATGGATTTCCTGTAAATCGGCTGTTCGATCTTTTATATGAAGTCAGAGACAAGTACAATGAAACTCTACTGAAAAAATGGGCTGGGGTGTTCAGGTATCTATTGGTTCTGCAAGTCTGAAAGCAAAATCTGTGCAGAAGATCTACCAATACCATTCATAAACATGCCAATTCTGACATTTCACTCATACATGTAAAACTGCATTTTTTTGGTAGTAAATTACTTAGAACCCTCAAACGTTATATATTTTTAAAACGTAGGCCCTAGAGAATAAAATGTTGGGTGTTGCAATTTTTTATGTCACATGATATTTGCACAGTGGTTTTTCAAAGGGACTTTTTTTTGGGGGAAAAATACACTTGAATTTTAGTGAACACAAACACAATATAATGCCCAATTTTTTGGTAAGATATAAAAAGATGATGTTACACCAAGCAAATAGATACCAAACATGTCACGCTTTTAAATGGCATATGCCCGTGTTGGCAAAACGATGGTACATTGAATTATCCATAGGTGACGCTTTAAAGGCTTTACAGGTTACCAATTTAGGCTGGGTTAACACCTATGCAAATTGGATGCGGGTTTCCTCGCATCCAATTCACATGTCAGGAGTTTGTGATCGGCTCTCTATAGAGTAGATTCACACATCTCCGGAGTGTCTCTGGTGCAAATTGCACAGGAGTCCTGTGCGCCTTCTGGTCTGTGTCAGGTCCAAATTCAGCCAAAAATTTGAAATCGGACCTGAACCGGTGAATGGGTATGCATCGGACCCCTGCTGTGAGCCGCTCCATGCTGTGGTGTGAATCCAGCCTTAGAGTTATTGTTGCTCTTGCTCTGATGTTCACAGTAATACCTCACATGTGTGGTGCGATCTCCGTTTACATGTGTGTGCCAGCCTACATGCGCATTTGCTAGTGAGGATGGGGGAGCTTAAAAAAATGTTTTAGTATTATTTTATTATTTGTTTTATTTAAATGTATTTTTTTCAACTGAACCTATTTATTTTTGGATCAACTTTATTGCGATCGCAGGGGATGATCAACATCCCTTGTAATAGCATGGGCTGTAACAGGTCCCCTTTTTGGAGAGATCTGGGGTCTATTAAACCCCAGATCTCTCCTCTGGCCTCCAAAGCATCTGATCAAACTGAGATTGGTTTGATCAGATTCTGTACAAGCCAGTAACAGCTTGTAAATAAACCAAAACCGGAAGTTGCAAAATCCTTGTCGCTTCCAGTTTCTGATGTCAGTGTATACGATTGGACCAGTCATATCGGTCCCGGGCTCTCCCATACCACCGGCAGTGGAAATCCCTCCAAATCCCTCTTATTTTGCTGGTTCACCAGAACTAGTGTTTCCATTGAAAAATGTTCACTTGGTCTGTATTTTGGTAACCACTCACAATTTTGGATTTTCTTTCTTTCTAATACCTCTCCACTCTGTATAAAGCTAAAAAAAATGTTGCCTTCAGTTACACAGTACTTTAAATTGCATTCTATGTTGTAGTCAGATTAAATAAAAAATAGTGGAGATCTTCTTTAAAAAAATAACTAAACCCAAGAATAAAAATGTTATATATTGCAGCTTACCAGTCTTTAGATGTGCTGACTGCATTAGTCAGGCTAAAAACTTTTTCAACAAGTACAGAAAATACCAGTTGGGTCCTGCCAGAAAAATAGCATCCTTGTCACTTTCCATGAGTTGGATAGAAAGCAAAACTTACCTTATCTTTTTTATGTAAACTACCAAGCCCATCATCCCATGTGTAGCAGAGACCAACAAAGGCAGACTTATTTGAAGTCCAGCCAAGTTGACAACCATGCATCCCTGCATAGATATAATTGAGAAGTGAGTGTAGCCACCCAGGGGCAGGAAGTGTGTTAATCACAGGATTACACCTACCTTAACGTATCCCAAAAAGAGATTATTCTGCCCATGGAAATTGCATTTTATACAACTTTATTCGCTGCAGTATAAAACCTTTAATAAGACTTTAATAAATGTAACTCACTGCGAACACTTTGGGTTTGATTTACTAAAACTAGAGAGTGCAAACTCTAGTGCAGTTCTGCATAGAAACCAATCAGCTTCCAGGATTTGTTGTCAAAGTTTAATTGAACAAGCTGAAATTAGAAGCTGATTGGCTACCATGCACAGCTGCATCAAAATTTGCACACTCTAGTTTTTAGTAAATCAACTCCTTTGTCCTTTTACTTGTATGATGTATACAACTCAATTCCTTAACCACTTGCTGACTACCCTATAGCAGTTTTACTGCTAAAGAGGGGCAGATGTGCGCCGGATCACGTATATATACGTGATCCAGCTCTTCCAGGTAGCGGGCACGATGCCCGCCAGCACCCGCCGATCATCCTGCAGAGACACAGAACAGTGTGTCTCTGCAAAGCAGGGACTATGGTCCATGTATTACCCTAGTAAAAGCACCTCCCACACTGTAGTAAAGCACAGGCTAGGCACACTGTAAACCCTTTGATCACCCCTGATGTTTAACCCCTTCCCAGCCAGTGTCATTAGTACAGTGAGTGCATATTTTTTATTACTGATCACTGTATTAGTGTCACTTGTTCCCACAAAGGGTCAGTTAGTGTCAGACTGTCCGCTGCAATATCAGTCGATCACCGCCATTACTAGTAAAATAAATATAAATTAATAAAAATATCCCATAGTTTGTAGACGTTATAACTTTTGCGCAAACCAATCAATGTACACTTATTGTGATTTTTTTTTTTTAACAAAAATATGTAGCAGAATACATATTGGCCAAAATTTATTGAAGAAATTAGATTTTTTACATTTTTTATTGGCTATGTTTTATAGCAGAAAGTAAAATATATATATATATTTTTTTTCAAAATTGTCTGTATTTTTTGTTCATAGCGCAAAAAATAAAAAACGCAGAGGTGATCAAATACCATGAAAAGAAAGCTCTATTTGTGGGAAAAAAAGGAGATACATTTGATTTGGGTACATCGTCATACGACCGTGCAATTGTCAGTTAAAGTAATGCAGTGCCGGATTGAAAAAAATTGCCTGTGATGAAAGGGGGGTAAATGTTCCGCAGGGTAAACACACACAGCTCTGTATACCTCATATGCTATGATCCACTATATGCGCTATTGTAGATCCATACAGCAAAAACCACTCTACTCAATTCACTTTTGTTGTTAGATATTAAATATTCATATTTCTTATGGTTTCACAGCTGTGTATAGTTATATGTATGTGTGTGTGTATATATATATATATATATATATATGTATGTGTGTGTGTGTGTATATATATATATATATATATATATAAAACAAACTGGTGATCCACACATCCTCACTGTGAGTCTGCACATTTATCTACGGGGCATCCAAGCACCACTCAAATCATATCAAATACCACATATGGGATGAAGTACCACAAATAGATTTGCTATTTCCTTAAAGTGGTTAAGATAAAAACCTTCTGTGTGCAGCAGCTCCTTCACCCCCACGCCCCAATACTTACCTGAGCCCCATCTCTATCCTGCGATATACACAAGTGCCTCGGCTCTCCCTCCTGATCGGCTGAGACACAGCAGGGGCGCCATTGGCTCCTGCTGCTGTCAATCAAAGTCAGCCAATCAGGAGAGAGAGGGGGCGGGGCTGAACAGCGGCTCCGTGTCTGAACGGACACACTGCGTTGCGGCTTGGCTCAAGTGCCCCCATAGCAAGCTGCTTGCTGTGGGGCACTTGACAGGAGGGAGGGGCCAGGATCACAGAATAGGGTCCTGAGAAGAAGAGGATCGGGGCTGCTCTGTGCAAAACCATTTCACAGAGCAGGTAAGTATAACATGTTTATTATTTTAGACTTAAGTATCACTTTAATCCCTTTCCTCTCCTTGCTCCTGCTTAGCTTAGCAGTGACCGTTTTGGGCTGGTGAACTTTCATACATTTGCAGTGTGTGGTCTCCTTCTCTATCTGTGAGCACTATGCATGCATGGAGTTTGAATGGCCAAGAGCAGTCTCAACTAAGCTAAGCTGGAACCGCAAGAAAACGCATTGCGCACACATACAGTTTCAATGGCTCAGAGCGACTGCTAGGGGGCAGATTATTGTGAACTTCAGCCCCTCCTGCAGACAGCAGAAAAGGGAGGAATGTGGGGGCCAACTATTATTCTGGAGAGGACCTCAACAACTGCATCTGTAATGGGAGGACCTTCACCATGTCCAACAGGAGGAGGTATGGCATGTATTAGTTGTTGGATCTAGAATTGCATTGGAGGATTTTCTGAAAATCTTCTTGAAAGGTGAACTTACACTTTAAAGTGGCACTGTCGCCACCTTTGCATTAAGAATCTTCACTTTGTTGAAAAGCTACTGCTGCTAGGAATCTCCTGCATCCAACACCTTTGGGTATGTCTGATATCTGGTGACTGTTGATCCCCAAAGCTGTGGTTCCTCTGGCTGGCTGATATATTCCTACATGAAACAGCAGAATCCACAGTGCACAGCGGGAAGGGGATCAGGCTTCTGACTCACCTGGAAGTGTGTTGGATGCAGAAGATTCTTTATTAGGCCTCATGCACACAGGACTTTTTTGACTGTTTTACAGCAGCTGTTTTTAGCTGCAGACATTTTTTTCTACAGTCAATAAACCCTCCATCATGTTATTCTATGTATTCATGCACACATAGGCTGTTATCAACTGATTTTAGCAGTGACGTTTTTGAGCTGTAAAAAAAACCCCAGACCAGAGAGTTCTGAGAGAAGTTTTTCAGCTGTAAAAACGTTAAAACGCTCAAAAACGCGGATAAACGTCGATCCCCAAAGTTTTTGGCTATTTTAGATCAATTGAGAAAAAACTTGAAAAAACGGCAGTAATATAACGCTGGTAAAAGCTGAAAAAAATCACTGCTAAACTACTGACGTTTTTAGGACTTTTTTTAACGTCCTGTGTGCATGAAGCCTTAGAGGTAGCTTTTCAAGTAAGTGAAGATTGACTGCATGGGCAGTGGGATGAGTAAGTATTAAAAGTCTTCTTTTACAGGCGCCTTGAATTAAAGTTAGTTTGCCTAGCTCATTGTAATATAGGGAGACATTTATTTTCTCTATTACATATGTACCATGGAGACACAATGCTTGTGAGCATGGCCGCTACTACAAAGACTTTACACGTTTAACATGCAATGTGACTTTGTTTTTCTGCACATAGGGACATTTTCGAAGCCGACAACTACAGCCCAATTCCAGTAGCTAATGAAGAAGAGTACAGAGCTGTAGTCAGCAAATTTCCTTTTCAAGATCCTGAAGGTGACAAGGTGAGCAATACTTACAGAGGTGTGTTGGGAGACCAGTTAAACTGACATGTGGGCAAAAACTTAATTGGGGAATTGGCAAGGCACAGATAAGGTACCTCTAATGATGTTTGCCCCGCTGGTGGCTGTTTCTTATTTCTTAAAGCGGAGTTCCACCCGGTTAAAAGTCAGCAGCTACAAAAAGTGTCCCTTGCTCCAGCGATTCGGTCACCCGAGGGCTCGCTTTTCTCCCCCTCCCCTCGGCGGCGCCGGCATCACAAGTGTGGGCACCCGGCTTTGGTTTTAAAGCCGGGCGCACACTGCGCATGCACGAGTCGTGCTGCGCCTTGTGAATGTCCAGCGTATCTTCTGGGACCTGTGACGTGTCCCAGAAGATTGCAGAGAGGGAGGGGGAGGAAGGTGAACTTCCTTCTGGAGCCACGGCTCTAGGAGAAGAAGTGGACCTGGGACCCAGTGAAATCAGGGTCCCCCCCCAAAAAAATGACATGCCCATTGTGGCATGTCAGGGGGTCACCTTCCTTTAAAGCGGAAGTTCCACTTTTGGGTGGAACTCAGCTTTAAGTATACATTCACACCTAAGTATCACATTTTCAAGCATTTTTTTCAATTGTTTTTGGAGCAGAATTGGACGTTTTTGCAGCTTTTCGGAAAACGCGTAGCAAAAAGCTTGAAGAAAGCTCATGTCGCACTTTTCAGGTGTTTCCATTGATGTCTTTTGGTACAAAAATGCTCAACTCTGCCTGAAAACTAGCTTATGTACTTTTTTGAGCGAGAGGCGTTTTGCTACAAGCGACAGGACGCTTAAATGTGAACAGGGGATATTGAAAACAACAGGTTTTTGCTTGTTGAACGTTTTTGAGCTTCGAGCTACAAGCTATAAAACACTCAAGCGTGAACGGGGGGCCTAAAAATGCAGCCTCTGACAGTGATGTCACCGTTGAAGTTCTGGTGGTTAAACTGACGGTCAAGCCTGGAGCACAGCAATCACAGCAGGTCATTCACTGTGCAACACCTCCATTCTGAAAACATCTTGTATTGTAAAGAATACAAGTGGATTTATTTACTAAAGGAAAATAGGTTGTTCACTTTGGAATGGAATTTGCAAGGGTATCTTCCCTAGAGTTCAGAGAATGTGGTGCAATTTTACTTTGCCAAGAATAACAATCATGTGCAAGGAAAAAAAAATAGTATTTGTGCTTGCACATTATTGGAAGATGGAAGTTAGCAGAGCTTCTCAAAGCAACCAATCAGACTGTCTCTTATCTCTTGCTTCTCTTACAATCAGACTATCTCTTAAGCCACGTACACATGGGCAGAATGTCGGGAGACATTTGCCGGTTCAAAAAAAAAAAACGGCCCACATTCTGCCCGTATGTATGTTGGGTTGCACGAAAAATAACCTGTAGTGTGTACACGGTTGTACTTTCCAGTCTCAGAAAATCCCTGCTAAAAATTACTGTATCTACTCATGATACATTAGTGTGATGGTCAGTGGGAAGAATGCTCCTTACATTTGTGGTCATTGGGAAGAATTACCCCCTTACAGATAGCTAAAAAGATCAATGGTGTCAGTGGAAACTTATCTGAGCGGCAGAAATTGCTCATTGCTCAAGGAACCCCCAGCAACCTCTAGAGCAGGGGTAGGCAACCTTAAAGAGATGGAGATCTACCTGTACAACATGGGAGAAGCCAAAGAGCACAGTGTTGCCTCCTTGGACCTGATTTAAATGCCTAATTGCCGCGCTACTGTGTCGCAATCGCATGCATTGCGCAGCAGTCATGGGTTTACATCAGGTGGTGAGGAGGCAACACATCGCCTCCTGACCACCTGTCAAATACGTTCAGACCGCTTTTCAGAGAAGCAGCAGTGCCTGCTGCACTTGTGAATGAGCCTTTAGTTGCATTTGGCAGTGGCACCCTCAGGGCTCGTTCACACGTAAAGCTGGGGGCTGGTAAAGCCCTGCGGTTGAGACGCGGTTCAGTGTGAAAGCAGCCCTATACTATTATGTCCAGTGTATTACTTCACACTGACCTGAAGATCTCTTCTTTCTTGCTGCTGGCACTGCTCTGGAGACTGAATAAGCGGGGGAGTGCAGTTAGTATCACTCCGCATGGGACAGGTGCCAACGCTACAGAGCAGGGATCAGCTAATGTGGCTCTTGCTTCCTACTACAGCTCCAACTGTTATGTGATGCTCTGTAATGGTGGGTCAGCAAGCCAAGGCTGCTGTTTACCGGTCACCTGTCCAAGATCTACTGGTAGATCGTGATCTACAGGTTGCTAACCCTTGAGTCTAGAGCAGTGTTTTTCAACTCTAGTCCTAAAGGCGCACCAACAGGTCATGTTTTCAGGATTTCCATCAGATGAAACGGCTGTGGTAATTACTAAGGCAGTGAAACTGATCAAATCACCCGTGCAAAATAATGGGAAGCCTGAAAACATGACCTGTTGGGGCGCCTTGAGGACTGGAGTTTAGAAACACTGGTCTAGAGGAACCCTAATTGAGAAACCCTGCTCTAGATTTTTCAAACTTTGTTTACTATGTAATATAGCTGTTTTTTAAAAGATTGATTATACATTATATGTTTTCATAGGGCTAACAACATCATTTTTTTTTTTTTAGCTATCCTTTCCAAAGAAGCTCCCCATGTCTCCGTCAGTACCACAGATTTATATGCAAGTCAAAGAGTTTATTTATGCAAGCCTTAAATTTTCAGAATCGATTCATCGAAGGTAAGCATGCTTGTATTTATACATCCTCAGTGGCAAAGATAATCTCATTTACAAATGATCACTGACAGCAGGTGGTCAGTGGTAGACGTGTGATATATTACATAGACGCCTCAGCATTCACTGGTTGATGTTAGAAGGCCTAAAATGGTTGATATGCTCTTCTCCCTATTCATTTGCCTATTTATTTTGCCTCATAAATTCACTTTAAGGTTACAATAGAAATTAAATTATTTGTGTGTTTGGACACATAAAAAAAGACCACTGTAAGGTAAAAACATTGCTTTTTAAATCAATGTGCTCATTTTACCTATGAATGCTGTTAACCTGCATGTTTTAGCTCAAAAATCCTGAATTATAAAAACCTTTTGCATTTGACAGTTGTTGTATCTTTTCAATAATGGTGGGGACTTGATTACACTAGGAAGGATATGGGTTAGGGCCCTTTTACACGGGCTTTCCAATGAGGTCCGCCTGTCAGTTTTTCAGGTGGACCTGATCGGAGCCTCCATTCCCTCCTATGGAGCGGCGGATGTCAGCAGTGACACCCACTGCTTTCCGATCCAATCCTGTCGGTGAAATCCAGACCGATGGTGATCCTATTTTCTATCTGTCTGGCAGGATGGATTGGATGGGATCAGATGAAAACGGACAGGCGGTCTGTTTTCATTTGATCTCCTCATAGAGGAAAGCGGGGCTCTGACAGGTCTGTCTCAGCACAGTGAGCGGAGATGGACCTGTCATCCGCCTGATCAGCGGATCGATCCCCCGTTGAGCGATCGGAGTCTGCCAAGCGGACAAAGTTGTGTGAAAGGACCCTTACTCATTCCTTCATTTTCGGTTCATTTTTTTAAGCATTCACTCTTGGTAGTAATACTCCCGTTGCGCCACATTATGGTGGTATTT
The DNA here is from genome assembly GCA_018402905.1 of Glandirana rugosa. Taxonomy (NCBI): domain Eukaryota; kingdom Metazoa; phylum Chordata; class Amphibia; order Anura; family Ranidae; genus Glandirana; species Glandirana rugosa. The sequence continues at coordinate 495,261 of BLSH010433794.1, read as the reverse complement.
CCTTGGCTTCTTGGCTGGTGTGAAAACCAAGGAATGACTCATTTGATGAGCTGTGAACTGAATGACAATCAGCACTCTTTATTTACATTCTAGTGTTGCTGGCAGTGACATGCAAGTTCCCATTCTGCTTTGTGAGCCTCATACTAAAGTAGAAACACCACAGGGCATAGAACAGGGGTGACCAACGTTTTGAGCTTCCTGGGCGAAATTGGAAGAGGGGGAATTGCCTTGGGCCATACATAAAATACACTAATAATAAGAATACCTGATGAGCAGAAAAAGTTGGACGGATCACAGATATAGATAATGTACCTATTTGAGTAATAAAACTTTTTTTAAATATTTTTTATTATGAAAGTAAAAGAGGGCAACGTACAACTAGTACAGTATTTGACATTGTTTTTGATAAATTAGAACATCAATATCTGGTTTGATGGATGTAGTAGCAATTCTCAGTTATTTCTCAAGGTGCTCATTAAGGAAAATTGTTTTTATACTTACCGTAATTTTCCTTTCCTGGATCCTCCTCATGTCAGCCTACTATGGGTCAGCTCCGCCCCCTCTGACCCCTTCAGGCTTAATATATCCTCTTCAACTTTTGGAAAGGCCTCGGCCCGGGAAGAGGAGAAGACCTGCTGGGCATGCAGGGTCATCAAAGTCCCTCCTTCAACAGCAGGTGCTGATAACCTGCAGCACGATCAGGCGTTTCGGTTGGTTAATCAACCATCGCAAGAGTCGGTTGCAACCAGCTCAAGTCCTAGAGTATCTAGGAATGCAATTTGACACTACCCAAGGTCGTGTATTTCTGCCTCTCAGAAAGATTGTGAAAATTCAGACCAAATTGGAAATAGTAATGACCAGGCCTTTTCTGATGGCCAAGGAGTGTATGCAGTACCTGGGCCTGTTGTCTTCCACGATCCAGGTAGTACCCTGGGCCAGATGACGGAATGGGAGATTTCAATACAATTTTCTCCATCAATGGGATTGCCACTCATTAACCCAGAAAATCTGCCATTCAGTACCAATAAAATGGTCTCTGATGTGGTGGAAGATATCTCAGAATCTATACCGCGGGGTGCCTCTTGAACCTCCAGTTCCGGTAGTGCTGACTACAGATGCCAGCCTAGTAAATCAGGGAGCTCATTGCTTAGGCCAATAAGTACAGGGAAAATGAGAGGCATCTCTATCTCAGCATTCAAACCTGTTAGAATTAGAGGCCGTTCGGCACGCTCTAGTAGCCTTCCAATCAATTTTGCAAAGGGGGCAGTCAAAGTCCTTTCCGACAACAAACCATGGTAGCCTACGTGGCTTGGCAAGGGAGCACCAGGAGCTTCCCACTGCTCAGAGTGGCATGCCAGATTTTTCCCTAACAGCAGCATACCTTCCGGGTCCACAAAACAAGCTGGTGGATCAACTAAGTCGGAGATTCTTGGATCTGAACGAACGGGGCTTGAATCCCAGATACCTGTTCAAAATCTTCAATGTCTGGGGGACATTGGTCATAGATTGGGTGGCATTGGAGGAAAACTCTCAGATGTGTTACTTCTCCCGAAGGTGGCACCCGCAAGCTGTAGGCCAGGATGCGCTATCCATTCCATGGGACTTTCCCCTAGTCTGTGTTTCCTCCTCTCTCGCTAATCCTCAAAGTTTTAATTAGGATTCAACAGGAGGAGGTGACAGCAATAGCGGTGTGGCCCTTCAGGCCCAGAAGACTATGGCGTTCACTAGCATAGAAGATGAAGATGTGTCAGCCAATTCCTCTGCCTTCTCACAAAGATTTTCTGCTGCAGAACAAGCAGTTTAACCCGAAGCCGGGGAAACTGAAGTTGATGGCGTGGAGGTTGGGAGGAGATATATAGAGCATTTAGTCGAAAGAAAACTCAAATCTGTGTTTAATTCCATTAGTTTTTATGTAAGTTTGGTGTGAACGAGGCCTTAGGTTTTTGTTTTATTGACTACCAGATCATCTCTGTCAGCATTCACATAATATTATGATGGAAGGGGTGGAGGCCCTGAGAGTTGTGATTCAGAAAATGCCTGGGCTACTGAGGACAGAGTGGTTAGCTGGAAAGTTGGAAGTCCATTCCCTGCACTGCTTCCCCCCCCCCCCCCTTCCCTGACAACTTTAATCCTCAACATTGGTCCTTAAAAGTGTATTGACTATACTGACAGCTCTCCTTCTAGCTGTCCCCTATGTTATGTTAAGATCAATGACAGTATTGTTCAGCTGACATTGCCTGGAGCCATTGAGAGAGGTTGATGGGGGGCTTCATCAAAAGTTTGCTATGGGGCGCCATCATCGGTTGACAAGCCCCTGGGCTATTTAGCCCCCATATAAGGCTGGTACTGTAGGTGCATTCTTTCTATCAGTAAAAATGTCTCCCTTGCTTCAGTTTTATGTAGGTGTGATACAGTTTTACCCACCTGTATGCCACCCCCCAGAAGGATCAAGGCTTGTCTTGTGTGATTATACCCTTTGGCTTTGTATCTACATGTACCTCTGTATTCAAAAGACTCCAGATGAAGCGGTATTTCCCTGCGAAACATGTAGAGTATACAGAAAATATAAGTACTGTAATGTCTTTCTGACCAGCATTTTTCAGAGCCATATATGTGCTATGTTTGCACATTTTTATTGTGATCGTTCTATTATGTATATTTTTTTATGAAATTTTGGACTTTATTCATACGGTACCATAAAAGTAAATTTTTTCGCCTCCATAAGCATTCTCCTTCTATACCCTAAACAGATGTAACTGATGTGAACAATATATCATATGAAACTTGCTTTGTTTTTACAGGGCCTCTGGCCCCTGTATACATTGGCTCTCTGGCTGTGTGGCACCACTTTTACCTATACTGCCCTTTTATGTTTATAGCCTAAGTACAGTTAAAGTAAAAACCATAAAACTCAGCACGAGGGTCATAACTTAGTCAGCAGCATGTGTCCCTTTTGCTGATGTAATTTCTCTTAGGTGAAATTTTCCTCCCCACCCCTGCTGCTGTAAACTTCCAGTGCAGTTGGGGGTTAATAGAACTGTGGGCGCTGTCACAGGCTCTCATCAAGAGTATGTGACTATGTCTGCCCTTTCTGCCCAGCTTCTCCATTCACAGAATCCAATACTATTACTACTACGGTATGAATCAAAAATGATCTGTGAATGGAGGACGGGTGGTGATTGAAAGGTGTGCCCCTCCATTCATAGATAGCTTTTCATTCATAAAAGGTGTAGAATGGCTTCTATGAATTGAGGAGGGGGGTTTAAAGGGCGGGCATAGTCAGGCACACTTAATGAGAGCCTGTGATAGCTACCGCAGTTCTATTAACACCCACTGCACAGGGGGATTACAGCGGTGGGGGGGTAATAGATGGAGAAGTATTTCACCTAAGAGAAGAGGCATCAACAGAAGGGACACATCCTACTGACTGTAAGTTATGTTCCTTGTGCTGATTTTTATGTTTTTTATTTTGACTGCACGGGTACACATGGGCCAAATGTCAGGAAACATTTGCCGATTCAAAAAAAAAAAATGGCTGACATTCCGCCCTTGTGTATGTCAGTCTGGTTTGGCCGCCTTCTATCAGACAAGAATGCTGGAGCAGCCGACCGCCTCCTGATCAGCGCTCTCAGCCAATGGCATTAGTACAGCAGCTCAGACCAGAGCTGTCAGTTTTTTTTTTTTTGTGCAACCCAGCAAAAAACTGTTAGTGTGTACTAGGCTTTAAAGTTGAAACCCCCAATAAATATTTCACTGTCAGTAGTCGATCATCTGCATCACAGCTGTCCCTCTTCTAGGATGAATGTCCTGTTTGATGGCTGCGCAGTGGTTATTCTGTTTAGTGTAAGCTGACCCTTTAATTGCCCTTTTTGAAAATTTACCATCAGAGCATCATACCATCATCATCATATCATCATACCATCACATCAGAGCAATATTATCTTTTTAACTTTTGCTCCGCTTTAACATGTGGGTTTCAAAATGGAAAACTAGGCTCAGCCTCCAGAGGTGTGAGTTGGCACATGGCAGTGAAGGGGTAAAGGGTCAGCCTGCCCAAACCTTAAAAAATACCAGGTTTGTTCTGAGACTGGTGCTTTAAATCCACTAGTGCAGGGATATGCAATTAGCGGACCTCCAGCTGTTGAAAAACTACAAATCCCATCATGCCTCTGGGTTTCATGCTTGTGGCTGTCAGAGTCTTGCTATGCCTCATGGGATTTGTAGTTCTGGAGGTCTGCTAATTGCATATCCCTGCACTAGTGATTTCTTATCACCAAAGGAAATGCAAAACCCAAAAGTACCTGAATTTAACAGATGCTGATATGTATGTAAGTAGTGATCTCGCTGCTTGAAACCTTGAAAGATATAAGATGTCAGTAGGTGGTTCATCCTGTCAGCATCTACCCTATAATTTAATCTCTGTTTAATGTAGGCTGACCCTTTATTTGCCCTTTTTGAAAATGTACCATCTAAAACACCATCAGAGCAGAGAGAATTAAAGGATCCACAACATATAAAGTCTATTTCACCAAAAAAAACTGAACTATCAATATTTTTCATTTTAACTTTTATTCCGCTTTAACATTTTGGGTTTCGAATTGGAAAACTAGGCTCAGCCATCAGAGATATGAGCTGACACATGGTAGTGAAAGGTTAAAGGGTCAGATCCCAAAACACAGAAATTTACCAGATGCTGCTGTAAGTGAAGCTGGGACCCTCCATGCAGAGATCTCGCTGCCAGTATCTGCCCTATATTAAAATGTCAGCTTAGTGAAGGTTGATCCTTTTAATTGCCATCCGTAATTTACCATCTAAAATAGCATCTGAGCAAAGAGAATGAAAGTATCCACAACCGTCCAGCATCTCGTATAATGCTCATTATCTATGTCCTCTACACTGTATATAAGCACTGACCAAATGAGCTGTTTGTTTAGTCTGAGCAGCTTAACCTGTTCTATTGTGATACGCATTCTCTGTAATTGTCTTTCTCTACCTGGCCTGCTTTCAATCTGATAGAATAACATTGGAGAGCTCAGCTTGAAAACACAGCAGCCAGAAGCCACCTTCCAGCTTATCTCTCATTTCTTATCTGTTAATGAATGTAAATGAGTGGAGCTTCACACATCCTTAATTGATCCCGAGTACAATTTACACAAAGTAACGAGTAACCTTTTGACCTAACCTGTAAATATTTACTGACAAAACACAGATAGAATATACGGACTAACTGTTTGTCAAAATTAGACAAACAGTTTGCAAGAGGTGAAGAAATAGCTCACTACAGCAATTATAAAGTGTCACCGCGCTAATTATCTGACGTGTGCCCACAACAACTCAGCATGTTGTGATACGATCTGGTGTAGACAGAATCCATGTGTTTAATAGTTTAGAGTCATAAGGGTGGCCATACATGGATCGACCTAGCCGGATTTCAATTCATGCATGGCCGTTACATTCATAAGAAGTTGATCTATCAATTGACTTTTCACGAACAGGACCGCTGGAAAATGTAATTTCCATCAGAGCTGCAGTCAATAGGCTCCCCACTGTCTGAATACAAAGACACGGCGGGAAGGATTCGGGGTGGGGGAATCATCGCTCAGCCAACTGGTTGAGTGGAAAAAACTGCCCCATGTATGAGCAACTTGAGGGATCTTTTTACATGGGACCAAGCACAGTAAAGCCTTTTTAAAAAAGAAGGTATTCACATAACTCTCTCCATCACATAAAATGATCCTTCCTCACTGCTTTATGCTCCTCTGGCCAGATGCACATCCAAATCCACTGGTGTATAGTAAAATATAGTCTAATATTATCGAGCCATTTATTGTAAATGGGATCAGGGCCAGTGACAGCGAGGTACCGCTGGGTCTCCTGTAGGTAGCCCAGGCAAAGAGAGGGGCCCAGACAGCAGGGGATTGGTGGCATGGGAGGACAATTACAAAACGATGCCCTGTGTCTGTGTCTCTCCCTCCAGCAGCTGAAAGCCGGTTTCTCCCCCTCTCCCTGTTGCCTACTTTCAGCTGCTGGAGGGAGAGACACAGACACAGTGCATCATTCTTTAATTGTGTCCCATCCCCCCCCCCTCCCCGGCTGCAACGATTCCCCTCCATGTGCTGCCCACA
>BLSH010433794.1:457356-474541 GCA_018402905.1 Glandirana rugosa | reverse complement strand
AATGAAAAATAAAAATGTGGTAGGTAAATTTTTTTTAACCCAGTGAAAATAAGGATAATGTACATTTGTAAGGAGCATTATCTTTTTTCGTACGGTCCTGGAGAATTGGACATGTCCAGGCGCGATAACTGTTTTCTGCAGTTGTCGCGCCTGGACTTTTAGGCCCACCTGCAGGTACCTGCAGGCGGGGAAATGTGCGGGGGACGCGCGTGACCCGCCGCCGCCGGAGCTACAGGCGAGGACTGGGTGCTAGCGGAATGTCTCGTCATCTTGCCCCTTGGCGGCTACATTTGTGCCGCCAAGGGGCAAGACACTGTCCAGTAGATCTGTTTGTCCCCTGTCACAGAACGGGGAACCGCCGTGTTTACATCGGCGGTTCCCCGTTCTACTGCTCTGTAAGGCGATCGTGGGTCAGGAGCGGACATCGAGGCCGCCGCCGCCCAGTGCGCGCAGGGGGCGTGTAAAGGGGCGGACGTCCATGGACGTCCACCCGGATTTTCAGGTCCGCGCTGTTGACGTCTTTTGTCAATAGCGCGGACCTGTACAGGTTAAGAGGTCCTGGCATGCTTTTTTCTATTACGAGGAATGTTTACATGTAATAGGAATAAAAGTGACCCAATTTTTTTTAAATGGATGGTGTAAAAATAAAAAGTAAAATATATAAGGAAAAAAAAAAAAATTTAACGCGCCCCGTCCCGCCAAGTTTGCTCACAGAAGGAAACGCATATGGAAGTTGCGCCTGCATATGAAAACTGTGTTCAAACCACATGTGAAGTATCGCCGTGATCGTTCGAGCGAGAGCAATAATTCTAGCACTAGACCTCCTCTGTAACTCTAAACTGGTAACCTGTAGAAATATTTAAACGTCGCCGAAGATTTTTAAGTGCCAAATTTGTAGCCATTCCACGAGCGGGCGCAATTTTGAAGCATGACATGTTGGGTATCAATTTACTCGGCGTAACATTATCTTTCACAATATAGAAAAAAATTGGGCTAACTTTACTGTTGTCTTATTTTTTAATACGAAAAAGTGAATTTTTCCCCAAAAAATCACGCTTGTAAGACCGCTGCGCAAATACAGTGTGGCATAAAGTATTGCAACAACCGCTATTTTATTCTCTAGGGTGTTAGAAAAACAATATATAATGTTTGGGGGTTCTAAGTAAATTTATAGAAAATAAAACTAATTTTAACTTGTAAACACCGAATCTCAAAAAGAGGCTCGGTCCTTGAGTGATTAACCACTTCCCACCCGCCATATAGACAAATGACGGTGTGCGGGTTGCTCTCTTGTTCTGGGATGACGTCATATGACGTCGTCCCAGTCTCACCGCGTTTGCACGCCCCTGAGATATGGCGTAACCCAGATCTAAAGAGCCAATGATGAGGCCCTTTACCCATGTGATCAGCTGTGTCTAATCACAGCTGATCACATGTAAACAAAGAAATTCCGGTTATTGGCTCTGCTCGCCTCACACTGAAAGAGTGTGAGGAGAGGAGAGCCAATCAGCGGCATTTCCTCACAGGGGAGACTAGTGCACTGATCATCAATGCCCTGATTATCAGTGCAGCCCCAACAGTGTTCAGCAGTGATGCCAGTCTGTGTCAAACAGTGATGCAAGTCAATGCCTGCTCATCAGTGCCACCTATCATTGCCCATAAATGGATGTACACTGATTTTAAAGGTAAACTTTCACCAAAAAAACAAACAAACATGTCTATACTTACCTGCTTTGTGCAGTGGAATTGCACAGATCGGCCATGAACCTCCTCTTCTCGGGTCCCCAGCCGGCACTCCGGGCCCCAGCTCTCTGTCCAGTGTCCCCCATTGGAAACTGCTTTCCATGGGGGCACTCGTGCGTGCTCGCACCAGAGCCCTGCTGCTGCGTCCATTGACACAGACAGTGGGACTCGGCTCCGTCCCCCACTTCCTCATCACTGCCTTTGATTGACGGCATTGAGAGCCAATGGCTCCCAATGCCCCAGCAAAGCCAGGGACACCCACAAGTGAACGTAGAAATGAGCTTCAGACGTGCATGGTGCTGGATTGAATGAGGCCTCAGGTAAGTAAAAGGGGGGGGGTGAGGGGGGTGCTGACACCTAAACATTTTTTACTTTAATGAATGTATGAAGGTAAAAACTGGTTAGGCTTTGCAACCACTTTAAGTATGCCTGCATGATCGAGGCTCAACTGTCACGTGTCAGATTGTATGTTTTTAATGTCGTTTTTTAAAAAGTGTTTGATATTTGGAACAAAACATGCAAATTTATAAGATGCCACCACATGCATTACAATCTGTTTGACTGAAGAAATGTTATGCCATGTTTTGGCTGATATCCAGGCACCTAGAAGCATATGCTATATAAGAAAATACACATATCAGCCATAACATTAAGATCGCTGACAGGTAAAGTAAATAACATAAATTATCTCATTACACTGGCATCTGAAAGTCAGTGGGATATATTAGGCAGCAAGTAAACATGTTGTCCCTGAAGTTGATGTGTTGAAAGCAGAAAAATGCACATCGTAGTTTGCTGTGTATGGGGCTGCGTAGCCGCAGACCGGTAAGGGTGCCCTTGCTGACTCGTGTCCACAGCCACAAGTGACTACAGTGGGCATGTGAGCATGAGAACTGGACCACAGAGCAATTGAAGAAGGTGGCCTTCTCTGGTGAATTATGTTTTCTTTTATATTATGTGGATGGTCACTTACCTGAGGATGAGATGGCACCAGGATGCAGTATGGGAAGAAGGCATGGTGGTGGAGGCAGAGTGATGCTTTGGGTAATGTTCTGCCTTCATGTAAATGGTATTCCCTGATGGTAGTGGCCTCTTTCAGCAGGATAATGCCCCTGCCACAATGCAAAAATGGTTCAAGAATGATTTGAGGGACACAACGAGTTTGAAGTTTTGACTTGGCCTCCAAATTCTCCAGATCTCAATCCATTTGCGCATCTGTGGGATGTGCTGGAAAAACAAGTCTGATCCATGGGGGTCCCACTTTGCAACTTATATGATTTAAAGCAGGGATGTCAAACTCAATTTCATTGCAGGCTGTATCAGCATATTAATCACCTTCAGAGGGCCGGTTGTGTCTGTAAGACTAGATATCCAGAGCCCCCCACCCCCCCTTACATCAGATGTCAAGCACCCCCCCACCATCCGAAGTCAAAAGTCCCCCACCCTCCCTTACATCACAGTGCACCTCCCTTATCTTGTGCTGCTGCCAGAGAGAAGCTGGGAGAGAGGCGGGGCAGCAGAAAGTGTAGGGTCTGGAGAAGAAGAGGAGGAGGGCTGGAGTCAGCTGCTGGAGTCTGCTGAATGCTGAGACCAGGGGAGGCAGAAACGAGAGGGTGCTACGGCTGCACGGAGAGGTGCAAGATCTGTAGGAAGAGTTCTGCCCTCCTCTCTGCTGCTGACTGCTGAGACAAGAGAGGAGGAGACAAGCCTCTCCACAGCTGTGCATTGAAGTGCAGGATCTGGTGGAGGAGTTCTGTCCTCCTTTCTGCTGCTGACTGCTGAGACAAGGTGGGGGCAGAGAAGAGGGGGAATACCGCAGCTGCAGGAGAGGTGCGAGGGTCACATGAAATGACCTGGCGGGCCGTATTCGGCCCATGGGCCTTGTGTTTGGCACGTGATCTAAAGGATCGGCTACTGCCAGCTTGGTGCCAGATACTACAGCATACCTTCAGCGGTCTAGTGGTGTCCATGCCTGAATGAGACAGGGATATTTTGTTGGCAAAAGAGGGCCTAGTCAATAATAGGTGGGCCATCATAATGTTATGGCTGAGTGGTGTATAGGCGGCATAATTACAGGTCTAGATGATTCTGTTTTGAAATTCGCTTAATAAGACACTCATTTCACCTAGCTTAGTGTTTTCATCATGTCATAATGTTTGTACTAAAAGCATTTACTTATATAAACTTGCTTAACCTTAAGATTTGGGTGTTCCTCCCTGCATTAAGGGAGCTGTATAGTTCTCGGAGCACAGCTCTGGGCTATATGTAGTATGGCTGAGTCCTGTAATACAGTAATTACAGCAGTATAGGAAGGGCAGTAGCTCTGTAGAATGAAATCAGGTGGAACCGGGTGGTAAATGCCTATTATCAGTTGTTTTCTCTGCTTTGTAGCTTGTGCAGATCATCATAAACACCACACACCTGGAACAAGCCTGTAAATACCTGGAGGACTTTATTACCAATATTACAAATATTTCTCCTGAGACTGTTCACACCACAAGACTTTATGGCCTGTCCACTTTCAAGGTGAGTTTAATTGTTATATTCCTCAAAGGTGACACAACCAGCTCTAGTAACAAAAGTAATTGCTGTTCCATAATGCTCACTAAATAGGCAACCTTTGTAAACTTTAAAGGGATTTTCCACTTTCAGTAATATTTATTAGTGTGGTAAAGTCCTAAGCTGGGTGGGTCACTCCTAGCCCCAGTGACTGATGATAGGGACTGATATGTCATAGCTATCTTCAAGGTGGGGATAGCCAACGCCGCACCTGCTTTAGAAACCCATTTACATTCTTTACAGATTATAAAACATTGCAGATTTTGGAGGAGAACAGTACATCCAATTTGCTATTACAAGTAGAAAGATATTGGGGTTGATTTGCTAAAGCCAAATAGACTGTGCTTTTCAGTGGAATGTTCCCTTAGCTGAGTGAATCAAGTGAAGCTCCGTTGATGTCCCTCACCCAATCATGTGCAAGCAAAATGCTGTTTTTTTTTCATTTGCCTTGCATGTGATTGGGTATTCTTTACAAAGGGAATTTTCACCACATTCACTAAGCTAAGGGAACATTTCCTTGAAAAGTGCTACTTTCCTTGCAGTGAACAGTTTATTTGTCTTCAGTAAATCAGACCCGTTGTCTTTTGGAATATAGAAGCATTTCAATAAAGAGCTGTGGAATTATCATATTGCTTATTATGAGTATATAGCAAAATGTTTTCGGGGGAGAACTGTGGTTTTACTGTGCTGGGGTACTGTGTTTTCCTCCAGCTACCTTCCTCAGTCTGAAAACATACTGTTAAACCCCGTACACACGATCAGAAAATCGTACGGAAAATACCACTTTCCAAGCGATAGTACGATAATCGGATCATTAGTACAGAGCTTTCGAGAGCTGATCATGACAGTTCATCTGATGTTTTCCGTCTGGACATGATCGGACATGCAAGAAATTTTTTTTCGCACAATGCCCGATCGTACGATTTTCATTTCATCAGTACAGCTGTCGAAAATGCAATACAAATACACTACAACACATCACATCGCTTCAGATTTTTTATTCTGTCGTAGAATTTTCATGACTAAAGTAAACTCTTCCAATTCGATCTGAGATCAGCATGTGAAAAAAACAGACGAACATTCGACCAATAATCTCATTGTGTGTACCGGGCAGTTTTTAGTCATTAGGTTCATGAGCTTCCAACCAAATTTGCTCTAGTGTGTTGCACCTGTAGCAAGAAACAGCTTTCGTTACTCCCTGGGACATCATGACCAGATTTGTACAATTCTTCATGGGCAGCTACTGGGAACTCATTTCCTAGTAATGTAAGCACCCTCCCCCAGAGCTACATCTCCCAAGTGCCCCTTCCCTACACACAGTGCAGTGGCAGGTTCTGGGGAAGCAAGGGAGCAGCATTGTTTTGCTTGGAAATAAGCCAATGGAGTTGGTTTACTAAAGGCAAATAGGCTGTTTTTTTGCAAGGGAATGTCCCCTTAGCTTTGTGAATGTGGTAACAATGTACTTAGCAAAGAAAATCCAATCACATGCAAGGACATTATTTTTGCTTGCACATAATTGGATGATGGAAGTTCACAGAGCTTCATCTTATTGACTAAAGCCTCGTACACACGGTTCGACAGTTGTATGCAAACGGTCGTACGACCGTTCATTGTATGATCATCCGACCGTTAGTACGCGCGATTAGAACAGCCTACGTACGACGGTCGTACAACACAGGTTGTATGAGCAAACTAGAAAACTTTGGTAGTACCAACAAGCGGTCATACGATTTTTGTATCGTGTGTATAGAGAAGTTGGTCCAACAAGTTGTACTGTGCAAAACACGCATGTTCAGAAGTCAGGAACGGCCGGACGCTAATTACATGCACCTGAACTTTCTCTTTATATGTTCATAACACGCCACTACGTTCCGCTTGGTAGTACGATCCTGTAGTGCATGTCAGAACGCAAGTTACATGATCCAACATACGATTTAGTCCGTTTGGTCGTACGACCATCAAACCGCGTGTACGAGGCTTTAGCTAAGGGTAGGTTCCCGTGCAATTTCCTTTGCTAAGTGAGCAGCCTATTTGCATTTTTTAAATCAATCCCAATGTATGCATGTGGAGAAGGACAGAGAGAGGTGGAGGATAGGGGGAGTTCTGTAGTCCATCATGGAGGGCTGACAATGCTGGTTAAATTTTCAGTTCAGTGCAGGCTGCATTGTCTGGTCAAACAACAATTTCAGATTGTACTGAATTTCTGCCAGATCGGCAGGTATTCTTCCATGCTTACAACATGGGATAAAACATAGGAAACCATGGTTGTATTGCAGAAATATACAGACCTTCACATTAATCATTTCGACATTGAGATCTGTTGAGTTTAGCCCCAGAAATTCTTTCATTTTAGAATTCCTATACAGCTTTAATAGTTCACATTGTAATATAGGTAACAGAATGTTGCTTTCTATAACTTTCATTTGACATTTATTAAAGTTTGTACCTGCACACAGAAAATTTGTTTTCTATACCCAAGGGGCTCCCTTATTGAGGACATTTCATTACTGATTAACAAGCTTTTAAAAATGATCTATAGCAGGCTTGCTAATTTGGGCGTTTTGTTCACTAGTAAAGGATGGACTGGCAAGTCAGCGGTAAGTGAGTTACTGCTATAACCATGACACTTTGATTGATTATCTTCAATATATTCCTAATGAGCTGCAAGACTGTAGATCTAAATTTAAAAGCAAATTTCTATTTGTCATGTAGGAGAAGCACTGGAGTTTCATGCAGTATCCAGTTTTGATTTATTGTAATGGATAACACTCTTTAACCTGTGCACTGTTTTGTTCAGGATGCAAGGCATGCAGCTGAAGAAGAAATCTACACCAAACTCAACCAAAAAATTGATGAATTCATCCAGCTTGCAGATTATGACTGGACAATGGCAGAGCCAGATGGAAGGGCCAGCGGGTACCTAATGGATCTGATTAATTTTTTACGAAGCACATTTCAAGTTTTTACTAACTTGCCTGTAAGTTGATTGAATTACCTATGTTTACCGGCAACTTGAAGTAAGTGGATGTGTAGTTGTTGATTGTAGGAACATTTGGAGGTTTAAAGCGGTTGTATACCGGAAAAAAAAAACCTGTAAGGCATAATGAGCTAAAATGAAATACTCGCCTTAGAACGAAGCTCCTGCGGGGCTGCCCGGTCCCCGCAGAGGGAGCTGACATCTTCCCTCGGGGGATCCTTCCGGGTTTGTGGCTCTGGCGCTGTGAGTGGCCGGAGCCGCGAGACATCACTCCCGCGTATGCGCAGGAGCCCGTCTTTCTGGAGGCTTTTCTGGCAGGGGCCTTCTCCCGGACATCACGGCGCATGCCGTGATCGTCATCGGTTGCATTGCAAGATGAGTATCTCCTAAACCATGCAGGTTTAGGAGATATTAATTTTACCTACAGGTAAGCCTTATTATAGGCTTACCTGTAGGTAAAAATCACTTTTGGGGGTATACAACTGCTTTAAAGCGTATTTCCATTTTCACATGTGTTGTGCAATTTCATGCACTCCAGTTGACTTCTATGGCCCTTGTAGTGCCTATTGATGGATGAAAACAGTTCCATTCACACTTGCTTCAACTTCAACACACATTAAGCACTTACCGTTTCAAAATGCTTTTTTGATGTGTTTTTGATGCTTGGGTGGTACTTCAATGATGCTTCGGTGGTGCTTCAATGATGCTTTGGTGGTTCTTTTTTAAGCTTGGCGGATGCCCTGTGTGTGTGTTGATATCTCATGCCTGTAATACGTCCAAAGCAAAGCTAAAGATGAATTAAAGCCACTCAAAAGCTCAAGGTGCTTTAAGCGAGCTTTGTCAAAGACTTCTATGGAGGCTTTGAAGACGCTTTGAAGCACCACTAATGCCACATTGGGTATAATTTTTTAAGCGGAGCCGAAGCAAAGGAAAAGCATGGTCTAAGCAGAACTGTAAGCTAACCATTTTATTTTGTGACAGGTGCTTTGATTCAGAGAGCTTTAAAAAAAGCTTGTCCGAAGCCATGTTTTAAGGAAAGTGTAAATGAGCCCTAACTGTTTTCCACAACACCCCAAATATTGAGCCAGACCCATTGAAAATAACGCAGTACCGAGTAACTTGGGTTGTACATTTAGGACACTTTCACATGGGTTGCCTGGGGCGGTAACAACAGAAGGTTGAGCTGCAGTTTTAAGCACCCTCAATCCGCCTACCTAATGCCTATAATACAACTAAAAGGGGCATTGTGTCAAATTTATTTCATCAAGTTCACAGACAGCACTGCCTGTCAAACTTGGCCATTATGGTCAATGCTGCTATGTGCAGCAAAAGCTTGGATCACACTTGTGGAGCATTAGTCCCACTGAAAATTACCATTTGGCAAAAATAAAAACAAAAAAAAAAAGGATTCAGGAGGCAGCAGGATCAGTTCCTGAACACCTGTCAGCAGCTCCTTAGCTGCAAGTATGAACTTAGCCTAAGAGATATAGGTGTGAAAGTCGACTAAGGCCAGCCATACATGGTTCGAATCTCGGCCCGTTCAGCAGATTTAAACCATTAATGGGCAGGCTAAATGTACCAAGTTGATCGCTCTATCATCTTGGGTACAACCAGTCTACCAGATTGTCCAGCTGGGAGAAGACAATTGCTGATTCCTGTCAACACTCTCTGTGTTGATGGGGGAATTGTGTGGTTTTCTTTCCTGCAACCAGTGATTGAGAGATTGGGGAGAAAATCTAGACTTGTGTTTTCGAGCGTGCTACACCCAACACATTCATGATTGCATATATGGACCTTTGATACAAAATGTTTTATATTTACAAGTGTAAAGAAATTAAACAGAGTACACCTCTTTTACACTTTAAATATAAAAAAGCTTAATAAAGAAAACTCCTAATATTCACTATAGCTTTCCTAGCCGTAGCATATGACACTATTATATGGGAACATATGGGAGTGGGTGTATTCAGCCAGAACATAACTATGAACCTCACAAACATATCTTGAACGTGTCACCACTTGGAAGACTGAATGGAAGTTTAGAATTAGACTGTGGGTGGCAGCGCAATTAGCACAGAGCAAGTGCCCACAGATATCTATGGTCTAGCTGGGACATTGCGATGAGAAAATGATAATTACCGTATTATCAGAAGTACTTATTGGAATAGTAAGCTAATTATTCTGAACAAGTATGTGTTTGCGTTTCAGATGTAACATTTCTTTAAAGAGACATTGCCATGCAAGACCAATAAAGAAACTTATAACGGTACAAAGTTCGGGCACCTAGCGGTACCTGCAGTAGTCTCTAAATCTTTACTATAACTTTGGACTCTCTGATCATTCTGACAGCCAAAGCTTTGGCATTCCTAATACAGAAGCTTGCCCACCCAGTTCACCTTCGTTATAGAGGTGCGGCTTATCGTTAAAGTCCAATGCTACCTGAAAGTGTCAGAGCTTTACCTGTTAGAACACCCAATATTTTGCTGTAACAAGAATGTTTGAGATCAGTGGTTGTGAACATATGACCTAAAGGGGGCCTCAAATGTGGCCCCTGACATCACCAAAGGGCCGCATATAATAATGTTCAATATATGAAATTCTAGAGAGGGCTGTCAGAAACTGCATACCTAATAGAGGAAATTATTCTCAGAGAGTGTGGACATGCTAGATTTTTGGCTGGGAAAATGCTGCAAAAGACAATATGAAACTGGGAACATGTTACATGAGACTGGTAGAGATCAACCTTAAAGTGCAGTTCCACCCAAAAGTGGAACTTCCGCTCCTCTGTCTCCTTCCTCCCTCTTGTGCCACATTTGGCACCTTTTGGGAGGGGGAGCGGGTACCTGTTTTTGACAGGTACCCTGTCCACAATTACGTCTGCAGCGAGGTACATCAGAAGTCCGGCCCCCTCCTCCTCCCACTGCCTGGCCAGTAAGAGAGCGCAACGAGCTTCACGCATGTGCAGTAGGGACCCGGCTATGAAGCCACAAAGCTTCACTGCTGGGTTCCCTTACCAGCAATGGCACACTACAGACTGCTGAGGTCTGAGGGCCATCATATACCAATCGTTTTAGATGCTTCTGAAGGCAGCACTCTTAGGTGTCTTCACCTTCCACCTGCGGCAGGTTATTTTTTCATGACAGAGTCTTTTTAGGGGTATCCCATTAATGGTTACTTTAGTGTCAAATGCAAGATGCAGTATTAAAGAATACATCTAAACTAACTATTAAAACAGTATATGAAATTGAAGACTTTTAATATCACAAAATAATAATGAGCCCACCCAAAATTTGTTCATGGTGTCTGGTGGCTTGAATATCCAAGTTTCTTATATTTCATGGGGATTGTGGCAGTTCCTGCTTATCTTGGAACACCGTGCAACCAATGCTGAGTAGAGGCTTGGTTACTTAAGAAGGTGGGGGCACAAAAAGGGCAAGCCACAAAGCAGAACAGTAGCATAGTACCGATTTAATCCCTTTCCACCTGCCCTGGTGTCCCTTTAAAAAGTTCTGAATGTCCAGGGGATGGGAAGGATTGGTGATCATGTGACCTTGATGATTGGCTGTCACAGTGGTCACGTAATCGGGAGCCGGTTCCACAGGCTACCAATTGTTGGTGGCAGGGCCACAGTTAGTGAAGTAACACCAATCCTCCTATAGAGGGCTCAGGCATAGGGGGGGGCTAGGACAGGGAGGGGGATCTGCTTTCCAGGGGGTAATTACAGTAATGATGCACTGTGCGGCTCTCTGCAGAAACTGAAAGCCAATTTCTGCCACTCTCCCTCCCACCGGCTTTCAGCTGCTGAAGGGAGAGACACACAGGGCATAGTTCCTAAAATATCCTCCCCGTCTCACCACACTGATCATCCCCCCTGTCCTGCCTACATCGTGTGCCTTCCTGTGTGTCCGGACCCCCCGCAGCTTTGCCAGGTTCCCTGCCCTACCAGCGGCTGTGGGTACACAGGAGCATCTGTCAGGGTGGAGAGCAGAGGAAGGAATCAATAAATATTTTATTTACCGACCCCCTTCCTTTAGTGAATAAATGGACATAGTGTGCGATTGGTACTGATCACTCCTGTGTCAATTGATAATTGAGCATAGTAAACTGCGGTTCAGCTGAGGCCACAGAGAAAGGAATTGAAGAATGTGTCCTCAATTCCTTTCTCTGTCTCAAAGGTGAGATGTCAGTGGTCTGTTTAGACCCCTGATATCTCACCAAAGCCCCCCCCCCCCAACAGCGTTGTGAAAATAAATGTAAAAAATGATTTTAAAAATTAAAAAATAGAATGTACAAATTGTACAAAAATAATAAAAAATTTTGAGGGCTCATTCACATGGGTTCTCTGGCCCATACAGTGTGAATGAGGCTGGGTTCACACTATCCGACACAAAAATGGTCAGACTTTTGATCCTACTTTGACCTGCAACATCGGTCCTACTTCTGTCCTACTTTGGTCCTACTTCCATCTGACCTGAATGAACAAGATAAGATTTTGCTCCGACTTTGAGATAGTGACTTGTCCTTTGACCAATCAAAACAATCCCAGTGTGAGATAAATTCCTTTTACTGCTGCTGTAATCACCAAGTCGGATGTCACAAGTCGGATGGTTAGAACAAGGATCCAAGTCGGACCAAAGTAGTACAGGAACCTTTTTCAAAGTTGGACCGACTTGTGTTGGACCAGTTAAGACGGCTCTCATAGGGAAACATTGATTTTGTGACGTAATGCGACTTGTGCTCACAATGTCGGTCCGTTTGTCGGACAAGTGTGAACCCAACCTTAGGCGGTATAAACACAGCTGCAAGCCCTAATTTGTCAGGTGTGCAGATGTGGGTGAGTGGCCCCAAATGCATATGGTCTGTGTTTGGAGCCTGTGCATTTGCATCCACACACCTGTCAAATAAGGACCTGCAGCTGTATCCCCATAGAGTAACATAGGCTGCCTGCACACATTACAAAAAAACACGGATTCAAACTGTACAGGCCACAGCACCTATTTGAATGAGCATGATGAGGACATGGGATGGGGAGATGAGACTGGAAGAGGAGGACATGGGATGGGGGAGATGGGACTAGAGCAGGACAGGGGATGGAGAAGGAGGAGGACATGGGATGAAGAAGACAGGACTGAAGGAGGAAGAGGACGTGAGATGGAGAAGATGGGATTGGAGGAGGAGATGGGACTAGAAGAGGAGGAGGATATGGGATGGATGATATATTAAGTTGTAAGAGTGTTAAAATAAAAGTAAGTGCACTGAAGGACTCGGTGGAATGGCCAGTGGGTGTATTCAGCAGGACAGCCAGTGGGCGGACCCTGGGGAATGTTTGTGGTCAGGCCCTGTAAGAGGCCCCAATATTTCTGATGGCTACCCTGGTTGGTGGGAATGGAGAGTTATCTTGGTCTCTGTGTTGGGAGTATGCAGTGAGAGCACTCTCAGCACAGAAACACTGGCCGTCTAGAGACGAATACATGCAGCATGCGGGCGTTAAAGGCCACTCTTTTGCTGCCGCACATATGTGTTATGCAAGCGGCAACGGGTTAATAGAAATCAAAGTTAGAATAAATACATATATCTGTGGCCCAGGATGGTAGCTCAGTCCATGAAGACCCTCCAGCCATGGCCAGCAGCAGGGACTGTAGCTAAAAAATCTCTGTGAAACTTCCTCCCAATTCCAGGTGGATACTGCACTGTACAAGTTGTGCTAGTGAGTCTCACGGAGGTGACTCCAGCGCCCCGGACACCTTTCAGTTCCAACCCCAAATGACCTAGTTCTGGCACTACCTTCAACATTCCTCCTGTTGCATTCTCTGTCATTAAATTTATATTTAAAATTGTAGCAGAGAGATTGGGACCCAATTCCCATGACTGATGTGAACATTTTGGAACTGGAACATCTTGAAACCAAAGTCTTTGAATGGAGACCCAATAATGATATTTTTTTTCCCTGAAACAATGATAGTTTTCCTTAAAACGGGAGATATATAATTAATAAGGGTGCAGTAGAGTCGGAGCACAGGAAGTTATCAGTTCAGAAGATTTTTGGCAAGATGAACAGGTATTAATCGAACAGATATTGCAAATTGCTTTCAGTTGTGTAGTTAACAGATCAAAAGGGAGCAAAAATTAATTAATAATTAGGTTTATATGCAATTTAGGTTAAGGAATGTACTGTGCTAGCCATAAATAGTAGCAAGAAGGTAAAAAAATAGGTGATATCCTTCATTAACCGCCTGAATATATTTTGTAGTCCAACCCCTTCAATATAGTCAGCATGTCAAGACTCAAAAGCTCACATTACAGAATATATTCAGCTAGCCAATAAAATGTATTAACTATATTTTGCTCTCCAGTTCCACTGCTACTAACTGATAAGAATTTTTACAATAAATCAATCACTTTTCAGTTTACGTCTAATATACAAAAGTCTATAACCTCATTTTAAAGGAGAAGTATGGCTTGAACTCGCTTGGCCATACTTCTCATATGGTTCACAGGAGTGCAAGCCGTCTTGCACTTCTGTGACCCATTTTCAGCATAGAAAGGACTAAAGTCCACTCTCCGATGACATCACAGGAGTCGGGACAGGCACCACGTCATCCCGACTTCAAGAGTCTGGATCCGCCAGGTGCCTGGGATGACAGCCATCTCAGCCTCTCAGCAAAACGCTGAGAGCCTGAGACGGCCGATCCACGCCCCTTCACACCTCAGCGCTCCAGTGAGCATAGAGGAGCAGAGCGGAGGGCTTGCTGATTGACAGCCAGCAGCTGTCTGCTTGGGGATCAGAGAGAACAGAGCCATCGGCAGTGTTTGATGGCTCGGTTCTCAGTGTATAGACGCCGGGGGACCGATTCTGTATCCATCTAGGTAAGTATAATGGGGGGGAAAAAAAACATATATTTTAGTGCTACACCTTCACTTTTGTAAGTGTAATGGGGGAAAAAAGCTGAAACCCATACTTCTCTTTTAAGTAATGATTATGTTAATGTTGTTATTTCACATAGTATTACACTTTAAAAATGTAAAAAAAAAGTGTTACTGTATTGTGACATAACCTGTGAAAACCCTTGTTCTTGTCCATAAGTCTAAAAATACATGAAGAATGTTTTTCTTAATGTATGCAAAGTGTTGATATTCCAGTTTTGGAGGCCATATATCAAGAGGCAACACAGTCAAGTAGATTTATTTATCCATGTGGAGAAAATAACATTTTAATTCCACCAAGACTGAATACCCAAGGAATAATTAGACATTTTGATAAATAGGATGTTTATTCATAGATATTCTCCATAATTATATCCATCTTTTGGAGGAGCAAGCAAGTCTCGGTGGACTGATAAATAATGAATTTGAGTGATGCCGCTAAGTACATCATCTAAGTACTGCATCTAAGCTGCCCACATAATGTCACCAATCTGCAATCCTCTTTTTAAAATGATCATCTTATCTGTGGAAAAAACACCTGTTTTGGGTCATTTTGTGTCTAACAGGCAAATATAGTTGAATTAAAATGTATGTCCAGCAAGAACTTTTTACTTTTGGAAGAGGTTGACAACAGTTATACCAGACAGAGGGGTTGCTTTACTAAAATTGAAGAGTGCAAAATCTGGTGCAGCTTTGCATGGTAGCCAATCAGCTTCTAACTTCAGCTTGTTCAATTACCGTAAGCTTTGACAAAAAACAAAAAAAACGAAGCTGGTTTCTATGCAGAGCTGCACCAGATTTTGCACTCTCCAGTTTTAGTATATCAACCCCAGAAAATGAAAGAAAATCTGCAGTAGGGACACAGACAGCTATAAAAAGCAGATGGGGTTCTAGCCTTGTAAATCAATGTTATTGTTGGAGATTTATTCTGACTTTCTGTCTGGTGAAACAGTTGTAAGCCAGGTATGAAACAAAGAGACATTTCTCCCATGGAGCCCTGAAGAACAATAGAAGCTGGATTCTTTCCCCACTCTATACAAAAGAAATAAAGGAAACTATTCTGATTGAATGCAGCCACTGTTTGGTTGACAATTTTCCACCTGATGCCACACATTTTACACGTTTTTAGGGTGGAACATGTAATATGTTCACACTCCTACAGCCGCACCCAGACCCACCCCCCCACCCTTTGACAGCAGGCCAGGGTTCTTCTCCCCATATCCACTGTCACTATTTAAAAAGCAGGGCTTCGCCCACACGGCCACAGCATTAATTTACAGAGTTCTGTGAATGAATGATGTGCAAGTACTGACCGCTTTTGCGGCTGACAGCTTGTAGTTCTCAATGAACTATCATGGCGCTGTTGAGCTCTCTAGGTAAGTTAATTGATTCTCCTGTTTCACTGACAGTCTGCAGGTGCCCTGCATTGCACCAACAATCTGCTGATTGCTGCCGCAATGCTATCCAGGCTCCTACAAAATACAATTGTAAATGCACTTTTTTTTTTACTTGCAAACAAATGTGCATTTCTTTATTTATTTATTTTAAAGGTGAGCTTATCCTTTAAGTTATGATCTCATAGTAAAAAGATCACATTCTCTTCTTGTAAGCTGTCAGCATAGCAAAAGCACAAAAGACACCGCTCTAATCAGTGGAGCTTGGGCTTTAGGCAATCAAGTGTTGCATCTCCACCAGGTGCTCATGCTCTTTGGATGTCCTCCATACATTCCGGTTCAATTACCAAGATCAAAAATAAAAATTAAGCCGGCACTCCTTGGGATCAGATGATAAAGTATTTATTCCATCGTGGCAAATAACGCGTTTCGGCGACAACAGTGCGCCTTGTTCACAGCCTACTTCACATTGAAATCACAAACATATGAATACATTTTACAAACTCACACAGTTTGGTGTGTCTCCTCCCATGTTTAATTTAATAATTGTTCATAGTCATCTATTTGGGAGTTCAAACACATCCAAGCTGTGAGTTCATTCATTCATGTGTCTAAAAAACAACAATCACAATATAGACAATCCATATGAAAAAATACTAAATGTTCACATAAAAAAGAAAATGAAAGATACAAAATGCTGCACACACATTGATAGGTTACATTATTACAAAAGTCACTACTAGCAGGGGAGGACATTTAAAGGATACTTGTTCAAAGTATCCTTTGAATATTGGCTCTTTAAAGTTTTCATATATATAAATATACCAAAAAGAGGATGATCAATATAAAAAAAAATCCACAAATAGAGTTATACAATCTCAAATCCAATGGAGATACACCCCAAACTAATAAAAATCAGAGTTTAAAAATTAGATATTAATTTGATGGTAAGGGAGTATAATAGATATTAGGAGAGATAGAGGTTAAGCTTAAAGCACTGCATATCATGGACGGGCCATGTATTCCAGGAACAAATCAACATCATCTATAATTCATTCCTTTGGGTACCCTTGTTTGTAAACTATAGATCCACCAGACCTCCCTTTGCAGGAGCTTTTGACCCTCTCTACACCATAGAAACAAGATGATGCCATTTTGCCCCCGTATTGTGAAGACTGGGGTACGGTTTTCAGCAAGGCGAGCTGAAACTCTGGGCGATATGCTGTCTCCCAGTCTGTTTATATCCAAACAGCCCAGTCACACCTGGCTGTCCATTAAGGGGTCATATCCATGCGGCACACCGACATGTCGTTTTTGTGGGAGACACAAAAAGTCGCAGGTTGTTACATCATATGCAAACAATAAAGTATTTAATATTAAGAATTATATCAACTGCGGCTCAGATAATGTGGTGTATGTTATAGAGTGCAAGAGTTGCAGCCTGCAACATGTGGGCTGCACTACAAGACCACTAAGTACAAGGGTCAGTGAGCACTTTCACGGAGCCTCCTACACCACAGATAAAGGATTGTCCAACGTTTCCAGGCATTTCAAACATGAACACGGGGGTAAAATGGCATCATTTTGT
>BLSH010433794.1:434551-457341 GCA_018402905.1 Glandirana rugosa | reverse complement strand
GGACTTGCATCAAAAGCTCCTGCAAAGGGAGGTCTGGTGGATCTATAGTTTACAAACAAGGGTACCCAAAGGAGTGAATTATAGATATGACGTGGATTTGTTCCTGAAATAAATGGACCTTCCATGATATGCAGTGCTTTAAGCTTAACCTTTATCTCTCCTAATATCTATTACACTCCCTTACCATATATCTAAATTTTTATTCTCTGATTTTTATTAGTTTGGGGTATATCTCTATTTGTGGATTTTTTTTTTATATTGATCTTTTTGGTATATTTAATATATGAAAACTTTAAAGAGCCAATATAGAAATGATACTTTGAACAAGTATCCTTTAAATGTCCTCCCCTGCTAGTAGTGACTTTTGTAATAATGTAACATATCAATATGTGTGCAGCATTTTGTATCTTCCATCTTCTTTTTTATGTGAACATTTAGTATTTTTTCATATGGATTGTCTATATTGTGATTGTTTTTTTTTAGACACATGAATGAATGAACTCACAGCTTGGATGTGTTTGAACTCCCAAATAGATGACTATGTACAATTATTCAATTAGACATGGGAGGAGACACACCAAACTGTGTGAGTTTGTAAAATGTATTTATATGTTTGTGATTACACTGTGAAGTAGGCTGTGAACAAGGCGCACTGTTGTCGCCGAAACGCGTTAGATGTTGAATGCCGTTTGCCACGATGGAATAAATACTTTATCATCTGATCCCAAGGAGTGCCGGCTTAATTTGTATTTTTGATCTTAGCATTGCAAAAGGTGATAAATTAGTTTAGGTTGTTTTGGGCTGTGTGATAACTGATTCATAATTTTCTACAGCTCATCACTTTGTAAAAGTGTTTAAGGAAATTTCCCAGAACCATCCATTAAGGCAGTGATTTCCACATTTTGGGTGAGACACGGCAGGTCACATAAAACAGGAGGTTCATTGAGGAGGGGTACAGTGCTGCTCCCCATACATTTAGGCATCGGTTACTCCCT
Organism: Glandirana rugosa; assembly: GCA_018402905.1. Classification (NCBI taxonomy): domain Eukaryota; kingdom Metazoa; phylum Chordata; class Amphibia; order Anura; family Ranidae; genus Glandirana; species Glandirana rugosa. Next base: position 456,346 of record BLSH010433794.1, on the reverse strand, counting down.
TTTGTTATACAGACATCTTTGAGGAAAAGGAAACACTAGAGATAGCTTGGGTAGAACACTTGTGGACCGAAAATGTCTGCAAACTGTAAACTATGGCTGCCATTTTGGAGAGGCCAGTATCCATAGTGGGCACTGAACCTCTTGGGGAAGGAGAAGCAAAACCAAACAATTGAAGTAAGTCATTGCAAAAGGCGCAGGAGTGGAAAAAATAAATGCAATATAAAAACAAATGCATTCTAAACATTTAAATAGTCCTAGATCATCTATTTATGTTATTGTTTCATATCATGCTTAAAAACTATTTTCAGGGACAATTTGATTTTAAAGTTGTTTAACTGAACTAATTCTATGTATATGAGGAGCATTTATAAACACCCCTCAATTTGTTTTCTTTATATATACAGTACCTATGAAAAATTATGGTTACAGTTTATCCACCAACAAAAACAATCATTCAAAATCTACAACTTGTGCCTATTAATAAATAATATCAATTTGAAGCAAATTAATACGGTTTTATTACCATTAGTCACCCCTCCAAATGTTTAAGTTTAAATGTTGTCAGTGAAGGGTACTGTTAATGCCCCAGCACACAAAGACATTTAAGACCATTGTGCACTTCCAACTTTATGACAACAGTTTGGAGGGTTCTTCTGCTCTAACATGGCTGTGCCCCTGTGCACAAAGCCAGCACCAGACATGGTTTGACCAGTTTGGTGTTAAGAAAGTCAAGTGATTTGGACAGATTCCAGAACTCAATGGTAATGAACACCTTTGTGATGAATTGGATCACTGAGTGGGATCTGCCGTCTTCTTATCTAGCATCAGTACTTGGTCTCTTAAAAGCTGACAGAACTGGCAAAAATTCCATCAGACACACCCCATAATATTGTAAAAGACGTCCCAGAAGAGTCAAAGCCGTTAAAGCTGCAAAGTGTTGGGGGGGGGGGGGGGCAACTGCGTATTAATTTCCATGGTTTTGGAATGGGATCCCCAAACAAGCTCATATAATTGTGATGGTCAGGTATCCCAAGTGTGCAGCCATATAATGTACATGCAATTATAACGTAATAATTAAATGTATGGATAATATTTCTTCACTTAAAGTGATTGTCAAATATTTGGTTACAATTCTCTCCATTCTTTTCAAATTCCTTATATTATGTGGTGCCCCCCCTTTACATAGTTAGATCATTTATACTTTTGGCTTTCATTTAGAATGAATGGACTTTAAATATATCCTCCATTTAGGATGGAGAATAGTTAATGCAGATCCTCTTAGAATAACTCTTCTGAGCGGTAATCCGGGCAGTGACGACATATGACTTTCTATAAGAATATTTTTTACATTGAGCTAAAGATTATTGCTCATTAGTTTTCTTTCCAGTAATCTTTATAGGTAAAGGCGGGCAGAAAATAATGCCCTCTAATACTTGTACAGCAGTGTATTTACTTGTAATCTGACTTTGATGTATTAGCGGTGAAAATAATAACACATTTGGCACATTTACTGTTGTGTGCATTCACAACATACAGTATCTCACAAAAGTGAGTACACCCCTCTCATTTTTGTAAATCTCTTTCATGTGACAACACTGAAGAAATGGCACTTTGCTACAATGTAAAGTAGTGAGTATACAGCTTGTATAACAGTGTAAATTTGCTGTCCACTCAAAATAACTCAACACACAGCCATTAATGTCTAAACCGCTGGCAACAAAAGTGATTACACCCCTAAGTGAAAATGGGGGAACCCCCATCTGCACTTCTGGCTCCTCCCCCCTGCCAAGTGCCCCAATAGCAAACCACTATAAGAGCACTCATGCAGGTTCAATCTTGAGCCATGCTCTGTGTGTCCATAGACCCACCCTCGCTCTCTCCTCACAGGCCAATGGCTCCAGCTGCTGCCTCCATGTCCAGTGAGGAGAGAGACAGGAAAGAGAGCCGCTGCTCTTTGGGCACATCCCTGGATCGGTCTCAGGTAAGTATAAAGGGGGCTGGGGGAAGCTGAACACAGAAGGTTTTTTATCCTAAACAAAACCTTCTACCTTTACGACCACTTTAAGGTTATAAATCGGTCTCTGCGTGTGCATTTTGCGTTTATGACTAAAGAGTTTGATGTCGATCTTCATTGTTCCATATAACCCATTCCTGGAAATGATCACAACCCTTACCATAGCATTCTTACCAAATAATTTGTATTGGGTTTAGCTTACCTGTTTGATAGAGAAGAACAAGCTTGAAAAGTTTCATGTTTTCTCTTTATATATACATTAACATGCTCCTAAAAGTATTTAAATGTGGCATATAAAAGGTCATAAACATTTGAATAAATATTGACTGTGATGACTGCTACATTTTGAGAATGGGCCTGGTAGTGAGAATTTGATATGATATAAACATTTTTCACATAATTGTGCAGCAATCACATCATGTGTGCAGTGTGTATGTAAGTATTAAGACAATTCAGGGGAATGGTATTGCAAACAATCTTATTAGCATGTTATGTCCACTTTTTTGGCCTTCAGTGCTGATAAACCTAAGATGAGCTAGGCTAACAAGGGTCTTCACATTACCCTATTTAATGATTTTAAAGCTGCAGTTTAAGCTCAGATCCCTCTTGGTGTATGACTGTTAACTTAATTTATCATGCCAATATTTCATCTTCAGGTAGCATGGGGCTAGCTCTGGTGATAAGGTTTTGGACATTGGTTAATGTCAATGAGGAGCTTTATTGTTAACTCCTTCACGTCTAAGGGTAAAACAAATCTTAAAGTGATTGTAAAGTCTCGTTTTTTAGTTAAAAATAATACTTACCTGCCTGTGTAATGGTTTTGCACAGAGCAGCCCCGATTTTCCTCTTCTTGGGTCCGTCTTTGGTGCTCTTGGCCCCTCCTTCCTGTTGAGCTTGCTATGGGAGCACCTGAGCCATGGCGCAGTTCCCTGTGTCCATTCAGACACAGAGCCCCGGCCCGCCCTGTCCTGCCTCGCCCCATTCTCTCCTTGGCTGACTGACGTTGATTGACAGCAGCGGGAGCCAATGGCGCCGCACTGCTGTCTCAGCCAAAGAGGAGGGGAGACCTGGCCAGCCGAGACACTCCTGCAACATTGTTGGATCTAGAGAGATCTCAGGTAAGTATTAGAATGCATTAAGATAAAAAACCTTCTGCCTTTCCAATCACTTTAATGTCTAAGCACAAATGTGCAACTTTGACATGTGTTAGTAAAAACGTTGTGCATCCAGGTGGATTATACTTTTTCAGGACAAATCAGGCTTTCTTTTGGTAGTAAATGCTCATGGATATCTCCTGATTTTTTAATTACCAAAGGAAAACTGGCCCAAAATAGTAAAAAAAAAATATATATATTTATATTTCTTGCTACCAGCATAACCTTCCACCAATGAGCAAAATAAATTCTCCTGCTCCTGACGATCGCAGCGATACCACATATGTGTATGTTAATCAAAAGAAAAAAACGTGCTAATGTGTAATGTATAATTGGAATAATCCCTTAAAGCATCAACTCCTCTGTGAGATATACACAGTTTAAATTGAGTTGCGCTAACACAATACTATTACATAGTAAAACAAATTAAATTGTCAAAAATAACATAACAAAATTATAATAAAGTCCACATGAACTGAAGTGGAAAGATTTTTGATTGGATATCATTGCCATCCACCACCAAAAGTAAAGGATCCTCTTGTGGCCAGCTACTGTTGACCTCGTATTACAGGAGGTCAATCACGCCTTGGCTTAATACCCAGCCAGGGCCTTTACACGACTATGGATCATCCTAGGTGCCTACATCAATACTCCTGGCAACAGTGTCATAGGGGCATCCCAGAACAAAAAGAGATCAACATAGTGTAAAAACGCTGCCACTTTATTGTAAAAGCTATTAAAAATTGCACTAAGGTTTCAAAATACCCTAAAACAGAAGCGCCGGCTGGCACATACACAACACCCACCCCTCCGGGACTCCACGACCCTGGAGGCGTCAACACATTTTGCCTTTTTTTTTTTTTTTTACATCCTACCTAAAACACACTGGAACTGATTTAAAAATAAAATCCTGTCCCAAAAAAAACAACTGATCCTGACCTTTGACCCTGACCTTGACCCAAACACAAACCCTGGCACTGATCTTGATCAAACCTTGATCTAGGTTTTTTTGTGTTATCTTTTTATTGTAGTTTTTTATTATTATTATTATTTTAACACACTTTTTTCTCTCTGCAAGAAAAGAGAGAGAGATGATGTATCTCTCTCTTCCATTCACAGAGAGAGAAAACATGGGGGCTTCACATTGACTGATCACTGTGGTAGCCTATCAGAACGATCAGGTGACCCAGAACTGGATGTTCCTGGTCCCGATTATTAATACGAGTTCGGGGGCACTTGGTGCGACCCCAGTCTCTGTGCTGGGAGTGCACTGTGTGGCGCTCTTCCGGCACAAAGGGAGAGGAGCAGATATGCAGCCCCATGGAAAAAAGCCCAGTCTAGGTTAAGTTATAGTTGGATTAGGGTTGGAGGCTTGCGGGTTAAGTTGAAAGGGGAATTGTCTGAAACTTTATAAGTGTTCATTAATAAATTCATTACATGTACAGCAAGAGCATAGTTTTTTTTTTATGCAGCCCTTGTGTTTCAGTCAAAGGACGTTATCAATTTTCTGTAGGCAGGAGGAAGCATTTCCTCATTCTCTTCTCCATTGATCATATTTCAATATTGTAACTTTATCTTAAACTTAAATATCACAAGGTGAGAGGCTGTAGCAGGAGGCCCATCTAACACATTTGTGAATACAGCCAAAACTGCACAGGCACCAGGATGTATGTGTCACCCCTGAGTTAGCATCTCAGTCCAGGAAGTAGATGGATGACCCTGGATGATGCCTAAACAGAAATGGCTCAATTCTTCTGAGGAGAGAAAGACAGATAAAGATATTGCATGCTGTTAGGATAAAAATATACAGTATATCTGATGCTAGGTCCTATTAAAAGTTATTTTTCAATCTTCTATTAAGAATTGGGGGATTTATTGTAAATGTAAGAGTAGATTAAGCATTCGGATTGTTGGTGGAAGAAGTTAAAGAGGAATTCCAAATATAGATATTGTATACATAGTTACATTGATCCAGCTTGGACTAATGTAACTATGTATGTACAATACCTGGCCAATGCTCCAGGGATCTTACCAGTGGCGGCACAGGGGCGCCGCCCCCCTAATCCATGCGCCCGGCACCTAATCTACATGAAGCACATTTTTTTAGAAGCACATGATTAGAGCCTGAGGCTCTAATTGTCTTAAAAAAAGAGTGGGCAGAGCACTGCGCCCTGAGCCCACTCAGTTGTGTGACCATAACAAATTAATATTCTTCCTGATTCTCCTCCCAGCCAATCAGGAAGCGGGTCCTGAGACCCGTCACCCAATTGGCGGAAAGGAGAAGCAATCCTATTGGCCGCCTAGGAGGAGGAGGGAGGAGACGCAGGGGAAGCTGCCACTCGGAGGAATTGCTGCCCAAGACCTAGATGGAGTAAGTGTGGGGCTGGTGACCGACCAACCCCCCAAAAAAAAAATACCACCAGCCACCACTGGATCTTCCAGTTCTCTTGCTGAACAGCTGGCCTGATGCATTGTGAACACAGGAGGACTGTGCACGGGCACTGTTCATAGAATAGTTAAGACAAACAAAATAAATCCCTTGGGCTAGCAAATAAAATATAAATAAGGTCTGCTGGATCCACTACACAATCTAGATAGTAGATGTAAAAAAGCTATTTCGACGAAACTGGTCACATTGTCCCTTTAAAACTCAATAGTGCTACTGTGCATACAACAAAGTTGTATCCTATAGTATTACAATATCCATGAGAAGGTACCAATAGTATAGTGTAAGCTTAATGCATGCAATCTACATGAAAAATAAATAAAAAAATGAAAATATAAAAAAATATTCAATAAAGATTCAATAGTGCCGTTAAGTATTATTTTTGGAAATGTTTTGATTTTTAGAAAGACACTGGGTGGGGCTGAACACATGGCGTCTTTACGCACACTGGCGGGAATCCAGCGATGCTTATCCTTTGTTACATGCCTGTGATTGTCTTCTTATTAAGTACATTACCTTTAAAGTCCATGATTTTAAACATTCTGCACTGTGATGGTCCCTACTTGCTTTTATTCCCTCTGTGCTGAGCACATTTACACAGGATACTACCTAGATAGAGTGGTGTGTCTGAGCATTTGGTGCTGTGGGACAGCAAGGAGCTTCATGATCTCTATGTGGGATCAGTGTGTCTGGTAAGGAGTTTACCTTACATGTGGGTGGTGTGATTTCTTGGCACCCTTTACTTTTATAACCTTTGTCTTTGTCACTTAATAACACGTTTGTATATGCTTGTTTATTCATATTTGAATTGTCCATATGTACATTTGTCCATCCCTATGGATAAATACACTTTATATGTTTATTTTTATTTTAGGTTGAGGGTGAATTATCATATTATCTCCTCCCCCCTACACTGCCACATTAGGCACCTTTTGGGGTGCAGCGGGTACCCTTGACAGGTACCCGCTCTCCCATTTGTGTCTCTGTTTGCCACGGCAAATGGAGCTGGAAGTTGCCCCCCTCCTTCCCCTGCAGCTGGCCCATTCACAAAGCACAGCGTGCATCGCGCATGCGCAGTACCCGATAGATGATTGGAAAATCGACTTCGATGAGAGCACCGCTGGATTTTTGGACAGGTACAGTGGGGAAAATAATTATTTGATCTCCTGCAGATTTTGTAAGTTTGCCCACTTACAAAGAAATGAAGGGTCTATAATTTTTATCATAGGTGTGTTTAATATGATAGAGACGGAATATCAACTAAAAATCCAGAAAAAACACATGATACAAATGTTATAAATGGAGGTGCAGTTCAGTAAATAGTAAAGTATTTGATCCCCTACCAACCAACAATAATTCTGGCTCCCACAGACTGGCTACAGTATATGCTCATGTGCCTGGCCCGTGACGTCATAAGGGGACGGGGCTTCCGGTTGACGTCAGCAGGTGGCCCCGCCCCAATGTAAGCCATTGCGCAGCACGGACCTGGCTTTCGAGTGTGGGGGAGAGCGACGAGTCAATATGGGAAGAAGAGTAGAGGGAGAAGACAGTCGCAAAAGAGCAGAAGACTGAGCAAAAGATAGAAGACCCTAAAGAAGAAAGAAGATGCCGGCAAAAGAGCAGAAGAAAGAAGATGCTGGAGAGGGGAGAAGATGCCGGAGCTAATTTAATAAACTATTTTAAAAAGCTGTGTAGTGTGTTTTTTTGACAATTTTTTTTTTTAGGTAAATGGGTAAGGGTATGATGCACCCCATAATCATTCACATAGGGTGGGGGACCGGGATCGGGGGGCCCCCTTGTTAAAGGGGGCTTCCAGATTCTGATAAGCCCCCAACCGCAGACCCCGACAACCAATGACCAGGGTTGTTGGGAAGGAGGCCCTTGTCCTCATCAACATGGGGACAAGGGGCTTTGGGGTGAGGGCATGCAGCCCCGTATGGTCGGGGGGGGGGGGGGCGCTCGCTCATCCCCATCCCCTTTCCTGGCCTGCCGGGCTGCGTGTTTGGATAAGGGTCTGGTATGGAATTTGGGGGGTCCCTACGTTGTTTTTTCAGCAAGGGGGTTCCCCTTATTATTCATACCAGACCGAAGGGTCTAGTACCTCTTGGGGGGGAACCTTACGCAATTTTTTAAAAAATTTTGTGGGGGGTTCCCCTTCAAGATCCTCAGCATACAAGTTGCACCGCAAGTCGGATCATCATGATCCGACTTCTGGGTGCTACTTCTATTCAAATGAATGGGCTCCCATAGGGAACCATTGATTTTGAATAGAGGCAGAGAAATGCCTTATAAGGCTTAACGCTGTGTATACAACGTTAAGCTGCGTTTTTGAGAGTTTTGCCGGCTCAGCGTCAACACAGCTCTAGCGCTGCAGCTTCCGAACGCGCTGGTCGTGGGTTTTTTTTACAGCTTAAAAACACCTATGCCACTTACAGCTCAAAAATGTCAGCGTGTGTATGAGACCATTGAATAACATGGAGAGGCGTTTTTAACCTCCCTGGTGGTATGATTATTTCAGATTTTTGGTGATGAAAGCGGTACGATTATTTTGCATGGAAATTTGGCGTTTTATATTGTAGGCCTGTAATTCTTAGAAATAACTCACTTAAATCTGTCCAAACAAGAGTCTAGTAGACATCTCGGGTATGATAAAGTTTGAAACATGAAATCATAAATTATAATAAATAACTAAAAATAATTATAAAAAATAATAATGTAACAGTAATAAAATTTATTCAATAATGTAATCAAACCAAAAACACAGAAATTTGCTCAGTTGCAGAATTGTCGCTGTCGTCACTTTCAGTTTTTGATGATAAATTTCCCCAAAAATCAGTGTCACTCAATTCTGCAAATGATTCTTATTTACTATCACTGTTTTCTAGCTGATCAAAAACCACTTTTGACGTAAAGGGACACCTTTTGGTTGCCATGGACATTCTCAAGTTTCCAGGGAGAAAGAATGGCATATATAATATAAAAGTGCATGCAGGGCACTGGGCAAACCACTAGGGACAAAGGGGATGTGAAATGTGTTCATACAGTAATGTAATCTGTAAGATTACACTGTATGTATACTGTGTGTTTCACTTTTTGAATTTCCCGCCAGTCTCCGCCCCCGTGCGACGTTTGCAGGGAACGGAGCCTGACACACAGAGTGAATCGGCGGAAGACAGCCCGCTGACACGGCGGGGAGACATCGCTGGATCCAGGGGACAAGGTGAGTAACCCAGCCTGGATCCAGCAATGCAATCCCGAGTGTGGCTCGGGGTTACCGCTAATGGTACTGAAATTCCACCTCGAGCCACACTCGGGAATACCGCCAGGGAGGTTAAGCTGTAAAAACGCCTGTGTGTATGAGGCCTTAAAATACACCTATGATAAAAATTATAGACCTTTTATTACTTTGTAAGTGGGCAAACTTACAAAATCTGCAGGGGATCAAATAATTATTTTCCCCACTGTAAGTGCCCTAATATTTTTTCTGAAGGAGCCTGGAACTCCTCTTTAGCAGCACTACTGAATCTTTATTGACTATTTTTTTTTTTATTCATTTTTTTTTTTTTTCATGTAGATTGTATACACTAAGCTTACACTTTTAGTACCTTCTCATGGTATAGTAGTAGTGTATGATATAACTTTATTGTATGCACAGTAGCACTTTTGAATTTTAAAGGGACAGCGGGTCCATTTTTGTTGAAATAGCCGTTCAGAGAATGCTTTGCATTTTCTGAATGAATGCAGAGTTTTCTCTGATTGGACAAGGTAGAGAGCAGGATGTCATCGCCCCACCTCATCCAATCAGGGAATGCTTTGCATCCATTCAGAGATTGCAAATCATTAATATTGGATATGTATGTCAGGTGAAGGCAAGATTTTCTGTGGATTGTTCTCAAATGACCAAATCCCTGAGGAGGGGATTGTTCCTTCTATTTAATGTTAATATTGTGTTTTCTCGCAGTGTAAATGTGTTATTCTTTATCATCCGTTTTGCTGTCTGGTGTGTTTCTCTAATAATTTGCAGGTCACACCTTGCAGTGTGTTAATCATGTTGCTTGATTCTGAGTACGTCACAGAGAATAAAAAGAATGAATTCTGCACTGCTGACCAATAACTTAACAAATCAGATAATAGCGAGTGTGGAGAGAGAGAATTTCCAGGGACAATTAAAAATTGGCACTGTCTCTGCAAATCAGTGACAGTTGGCAGTTCCTCGACACTATTCATTTGTATCACAGTGCCTAGAGAACAGAGCAAGCCTTGTTACAAGCTCTGTCTAGAGATGTGTTCTATGGTACAGTGGACCTTGCATGAACAAATTCTATGCTAATCGACATTACCCCACAGCTTGGTAAACTCAGTGAAATGTGTAAGATTTTGGTGTAAAGAACATGGCTTTGTCGGCATTATAGTGCTTATTAAGTCCGCATTTGCAGAATGAAAAAGGCAGCAAAAATATACCATTCCTTCCACATTAGATGAGATTTGAAAGAAGTCCTTTTGAAAGAGCCCTACATAGACCACAGGAACAAGTTAGATTTTTCACGTTTTCATTTTTTCATATGTTCATATCAGCGCTTATATAATAGAAGTTCTTGCAACTTACCATCTAATTTCATTAACAAGCTATGCAAGCATGCACAGTTTACCTACCAGTGTGTGCGTGGATTGGGGCAGAAGTTGATGGGACCATAGCAATAATCACATGCAGTAACTGCCATTCTGCTCATCTAACAGTATTGTGTTGAAAATGTGTCCACATGCTTAAAGCGGTATTATATCCAAAAAAGCAAAAATGTATTACATTGCAGCTTACCAATTCTAATTTTCTTTTTTAGCCTTTTTCCCCCTAGTAATCTGGCTAGTAAATCTGTTCCTTTTCAACCTCCTTTACTAGACCAAGCTGTCCAGCAAACGGGGTGGTTACAATGGTCAGCTTTTAGTCATTTATGTAATCCCAATAGCAAAAAACCGTTGCTGTAACTGCTTAAACAGTGTTAAATGGAGTTCTGCTTTAATTTGTTAAGTCCATTTTAAATCTGCTAGAGCATCTAGCACTACCTTCTCCACAGATTGGCAATGCTGCTGTCCAAAGGTGTCTATGTTGCTCCTCCACAGAGTAGAGATACCCTAAGGCTAGGTTTGAATCTATGCATGTGTGGTTGATGCGTTTTTGAGGCCTGTTTTCCGGGGCGTTCTGCATTTTTTCATGCACCTTTTTTATGCATTTTTTAATGTGTTTAGCATTTTTGGGATGTGTTAATGTTTCCATGAGGAGTCATCTGTTGTCATGCAGGAAAATTAACCAAAACACATTACTCTTACGTTCACTCACAGACGCAGCCCTTCATTAGACAAGTGGGGTTTATGCTCATATCACTAGGAGTAGAGTAGACAAAATAAAACAAAAGCATAGGTTGGCCCCTCCCAGGGGGCCGTCCTCACCTTAGTATATAACCCCCTGCTAGACAATAGCATATCAGTTTTTATTGCCTAGTGCAAGGAGTTAGACCTGGTTCCCTATGGGATCTGCGGTCTTCTGAGATTTTTCTGATGAAGACTGCTATCAAGAAGCCGGCTGGTGGTATAGAGGATATCTAGAATCCAAAAACTTTCCCCAGTCCGGCCAACGTCTGTGCGAGCTACCCTTAGCCTTGGCGGGGACACGCCGCATAGGGCCCGTTCCGTGCGGGTTGCCAGTGGCTAAAACCCACTTGTGCCCAGTGACTGGTTTTGTGCCTGTCCAGTGGCCTGGCCAGCAGCATCCCTCTCCATGGGGAGGAAAGTCTGCTCCGGGTGGCTACCCGCTGCGCCCCTCGGATCAGTGAGTGAACCCCTCTTCCGTCCTAGGGGCGCGGAGAGTGGGCACCTGGGCAGCGTCTGAGGTAGCCGACCGGTGGGGGCTTACTGGTGGGGACACACTAGGGTTTAAGGATAAGTCATCACCTCCTGTCCCCCCAACCCGCAGTACCGCACCCCGCACTGACCATTTTTGAGCACTGTGTTCGGACGTTTCACCACAACCGTTCGTTCGCCGCCATTTTGCCGTAGCTCGGCATGTTTGGATGGCAGTGGCCATTTTTCTGTAGCCCATGCGGTTTTCAGCCTTTCCTCTGGCAGCCCCCAGTGGCTTTCCTCGGTACTACGGGGAAATGATAAAAACGGCAGAAGCACTTCCGTTTTCTATAAAATAATTTGCAGCGCCCAATCTGAGAAGTATGAATAAAAAATGCTTAAAAACACAGAGAATGTAAGAGATATGAATCTGAGAGATATAAATAAATGATGCTTAAAAACACAAGAATATAAATAAATGATGAGTCCACTGAGGGGACTCCGGTGGTACTATATGCATATAACAGACTTCATTGCTCCATATAAATATTATGAAGTTCAGAAAACTTGTGAATCCTGTGGAGGTATATAAGCCAGCAGGAGAGAATGATGTATCCCAATAAAAGTGTGGATATACGCTTACCAGAAGCCCAAAGGCTATGCGCGAATGGTCAGATGGTGAATCCACGGACGGTCATCAGTAGTCATCCAAATCAAATCCTAGTGTTAAATGGGGATCAGGTGGCTGGCTTCAAAATGTGCTGGAAGCGGTGTCATCCATCTGAGGGATCCAAGGTGCACTGAAGAAAACTTTTTATCCGGATGGATGGTCGCAACTTCTCCAGATAGATGCTCAGCATATGGTGGGTTGCACACAGAGGTGTAGGCAAACTCAAATAAATACTTTGCTTCCTCTCTGGCTGAGAAAAGTTTTGTGAAAGCCTACACAACCCCCCTTCCGTTTTCGCTAGGACAACGTGGCTGACAGATGTGGCGGTGCAGGCTCTTGAAGTGGAGTGTTTTTCAGTGCTCATTCCAGTCACAGCGCAAAGGCATCAAAACAGCAAGTATAGCTGGCTCTCCCTGGGTGCTGGTAGTGGGTGCAATCCTCCCGGGTAGAGGTGGTGGTCACACAGTGGGGGTGCCGGAAGTCTGGGATGTCAGAGGCCGGCAGTGCTATGGCAGGGGTACCTGCGGAGCAGCAATCCACACCGGGGTCCCTGGTGTCCTTGGAACAGCTGAGGGCTGTATTTGGTGAATTTTTTCCCAGGGCGGGTTCGGTCCCGACTCCAGGGGTCCCAAGAAACGCCCGCCCCCCCACCCCGTCATTCTTCGGGGGAGGATTCGGAACCAGAGAGCGCCTCGGTGTTCACGGGAACTCCCGTGGAGCTATCAGAGGATGAACTGATACCCTCAGGCGGTGAGGATGATCAGGGGGCTTCATTATCACGCTACAAAGCGATAGTGGCTGCTCTGGTTACTGATATTTGCGAGTCCATGCGGCTTGACCAAGCAGGTGAGTCGCATGAAGCCGCATATATTTGTGGGTCGCTTAAGCCCCCTAGGTCCCCCAGGGCCTACCCTTATGATCAGGTTTTTGAGCAGGCGGTGTTCAAGGAATGGCTGTGGCCGCAAAATTCCTTTACTTTGCCCAAACGCTTTGCTGTTCGTTATCCCTTTGAGGATAGTTTCACTAAGAGGTGGGCTTCCCCAGCAGTGGACCCACCGGTGGCCCGTCTGAATAAGGCAATGACCATTCCTTTGGAGGGGTCTCCATCCTTTAACGAGGCGGCCGATCGCCGCACGGAGTCAGTGTCTAAGGCATTATTCTTGTTGGCTGGGTCAGCCATGCGGCCAGCTCTGGCGGCTGCTATGGCGGCACAATCTCTTTTCAAATGCGCTGCCACATTACACTCCGGTTTGACTTGTGAGTGTGCGCAGGCTGAGGTGCAACGGACACAACACCTGGAAAAGGGTCTCCGCTACCTATGCGATACTGCATTGGACCTACTTCCCATACTGTCAAAAATGTCTGTTTTTGCAATTGTTATCAGGCGGGTGCTATGGCTCCGCTCTTGGTCAGGCGACCAGGCATCGAAGAAAGCTCTTACGGATCTCCCCTTTCAGGGAGGGTGTCTGTTTGGCCCACAGTTGGATGAAATCATTAAGGATTTCAAGGGAGGGTAGAGTACTTTCCTTCCAGAACCAAAACGGCGAGATTTTTGCCGTAGGCAGGGCCTTGTTTCTTCAGGCCAGAAGAAGTTTTTTCGTGCGCCCGGCTCAGCGGGCAAGGGCTTCAAGTCCGGTAAGGCTTTTGCTGGGCCCAAAAAAAGGCCCTGGCAACGTAAGTCTGAAAAAACAACTGATAAGTCAGCCTCCGCATGACGGGTTGCCCCCGCCCGTGAATTGGGCGGGGGCAACCCATCATGCGGAGGCTGACTTATCCGTCGTTTTTTCAGGGCGGTTACTGGGGTTCACAGACAGGTGGACTGCCCGCATCACCGATCGGTGGGTGCTGGAGGTGGTGTCCTCCGGGTACAGGATAGAGTTCATCTCTCTACCCCCAGAAAGGTTCTTCCCTTTGAATTTAAGACTCCCTCAAGGGTGTCGGGAGGCGCTTCTAGGCGCAGTTTGGGCGCTTGCCGAACAGAGGGTGATTGTACTGGTACCCACGGTGGAAAGCTTTCACGGGTTTTACTCAAACCTCTTTGTGGTGCCCAAAAAGGGTGGTGTCAGGCCAGTTCTGGACCTAAAGACACTAAACTGCTTTGTAAAGACAAAAAGATTCAGGATGGAGTCCATCTGCTCGGTTGTGGCTGCCCTGCACCAAGGAGAATTCATGGCATCCCTGGATATCAAGGACGCATATCTCCACATTCCAGTTTGTCACAGGCACCAGCGTTTCCTGCGTTTCGCAGTGGGGGATCTGCATTACCAGTTTGTGGCGCTTCCCTTCGGTCTGGCTTCGGCTCCCCGAGTGTTCACCAAGGTGGTGGCCCCGATGCTGGCGCTGTTGAGACAGAGAGGTATCGCGGTGGTAGCGTACCTTGACGATTTACTCCTAAGAGCAGAATCAGCTGCGGCTCTGGAGGAGAATGTGATAATCACGGTGTCCACGCTAAAAGAATTGGGTTGGCTGATCAACCTGCAGAAGTATTCATTGACTCCATCCTACCGGCTGGAATACCTGGGTCTGATTCTGGACACGTTACAGGCAAGGGTGTTTTTACCGCCGAACAAGCTCCTGACACTACAGGCAGCAGTGCGAACCCTGTTATCACGCCAGTGGTCCTCCTTGCGGTTCTGTATGCGAGTGTTGGGGCTCATGGTGTCGTCTTTCGAATCGATACCTTACGCGCAGAGTCACACTCGGCTCCTACAGAAGGCGATTTTGTCGCATTGGGACAAATCCCCCCTATCCCTAGACAGACTGATCAGGCTGGATCATCAGTCCCGAGGGTCCTTGATTTGGTGGATGCGGGCTCCAGCCCTAAAAATGGGAAAATGTTTTCTCCCCATCAATTGGTCGATAGTAATGACGGATGCCAGTCTATCGGGCTGAGGAGGGGTCCTGGGTCAATTCTCTGCCCAGGGTCGTTGGTCAGCTCAGGAAGCTTGCCTTCCGATAAATGTACTGGAATTGAGAGCGATCAGACTTTGTCTGTCCCGTTGGTCGGTAAGGCTGCGAGGCCTCCCTGTCCGGGTTCAGTCGGACAATGCCACGTCTGTGGCATATGTGAACCATCAGGGCGGAACAAGAAGCTCGGCAGCAGCCGCGGAGGCGGCTCTGATCCTGCAATGGGCAGAGCTTCACGTGCCAGCACTCTCTGCAATCTACATTCCAGGCGTGGAAAACTGGCAGGCGGACTTTCTCAGCCGCCGGACTCTGGATGAGGGGGAATGGTCCCTACATCCAGAAGTGTTCCGCCGAATTTGCCTTAAGTAGGGCACGCCAGAGGTGGACCTCATGGCCTCCAGATTCAATCACAAGGTACAGACCTTTGTGTGCAGATCAAGAGATCCATTAGCGGTCGCCACGGACGCACTGGTGGCACCCTGGGGTCGGTATCGGCTACTATACGTCTTTCCTCCTCTGAAGCTTCTGCCGCGGGTCCTGCGCAGGATAGAAGCAGAGGGAATCCCGACAATCCTGGTAGCTCCGGATTGGCCTCGGCGTCCTTGGTACACAGATGTGGTACGGATGGTGGCAGATGTCCCGTGGCGTCTTCCACTTCGCGAAGACCTACTGTCTCAGGGACCCATCTTGCACCCTGCTTTACCCTCTCTGGCTTTGACGGCTTGGCTATTGAGTCCCAGGTGTTGAGGGATAGGGGTGTCTCTGACTCCGTGATCCCTACTATGATTGAAGCACGCAAGTGTACTTCACGTAAGATTTATTATAGTGCCTGGAAGGCCTATATTGCCTGGTGTGAGGCGGGGGGTTGCAATCCCTGCCCTTATGCGGTGTCCAGGGTGCTGACTTTTTTGCAGCAGGGACTGGACAAGTACCTGGCGTTAAGTACGCTTAAGGGTCAGATTTCGGCCCTGACGGTTCTTTTTAAACGACCCTTGGCGTCACACTCACTGGTCCGTACATTTGTACAGGGGGTACGTCATGTGGCTCCTCGGATACGGTCGCCTTTGGCGCCGTGGGATTTGAATCTGGTGCTTTCTGTACTTCAGAAGCCACCATATGAGAAGATCAGGGACATTCCCTTGCAACTATTGTCGCAGAAAGTGGCTTTCTTGGTGGCTGTTACATCCGCTAGGCAGGTGTCTGTGTTGACAGCCTTATCCTGCAAGTCTCCTTACTTGGTCCTTCATAAGGACAAGGCGGTTTTGCGACCTTCCCCTTCATTTCTTCCGAAGGTGATTTCTTTTCATTTGAATGAGGATATTGTTCTTCCCTCATTGTGCCCGCACCCGTCGCATCCCAAAGAATTTGAACTGCATTCTTTGGATGTGGTGAGGGCTTTGCGGGTGTATTTGTTTTCTACAGCTTCCTTTTCGGAAGTCTGATTCTTTATTTCTGCTGACGGAAGGTTCGCGCAAAGGCATGGCGGCCTCGTCAGCTATCATTTCTCGTTGGATCAGGAAGACCGTGACTCATGCGTATGAGGTTCGGGGCAAGGTTCCCCTTTTTTCCAGTCACGGCTCATTCCACCAGGGCAGTTAGTACTCCCTGGGCTTATAGACACCAGGCTTGGTGTCTCAGGTGTGCAAAGCGGCTACTTGGGCTTCAGTGCACACTTTTACTAAGTTTTACAAAGTTGATGTTTCAGCATCTGCGGATGCTGCTTTTGGCCGCAAAGTTTTGCAAGCGGCAGTGTAGGCGCGACTGGCGCCGCCCGAGAGGGCTTTTTTTTGTTGGGTACAGTTGTTATAGATTACCCGCCCCTCTTGATTGACACAGCTTTGGGACATCCCCACTTGTCTAATGATGGGCTGCGTCTGTCAGTGAACGTAAGAGTAAAAGGGATTTTATTATAACTTACCTTGAAATCCTTTTCTCTGAGTTCACTGACAGACGCACCACCCACCCCTCTGTTGAGTTTGTACGGCTTGTTACGAACTGATATGCCATTGTTTACCAGGGGGTTATATACTAAGGTGAGGACGGCCCCCTGGGAAGGGCAAACCTATGCTTTTGTTTTATTTTGCCTAGTCTACTCCTAGTGATATGAGCATAAACTGTTCAAAAAAACACACCAGTGGAAACTGCATACTGTAGATGTGGGCATGAACCATAGGAACTAATGTTAAATGGACTGTAGTGCATTTCTGCAAATCTGCAAATGCACTGCAAAAAGCATAGATGTGCAAAACTTTTGATCCGACTTTGCCCTGCGATTTCATGTCCAACTTCAATGAATGGGATCCGACTTTGAGTCTACTATACATCTTGAGGGGGATCCCCACGCCAGAAAAAAAAAAACGGCGTGGGGTCCCCCCCAAAATCCATTCCAGACCCTTATCCGAGCATGCAGCCCAGCAGGTCAGGAAAGTATGGGGGGCCCCCCCCCGGACCATACCAGGCGACATGCCCTCAACATGGGGGATTGGGCACCCCAAAGCACCTTGACCCCATGTTGATGGGGACAAGGGCCTCTTCCCAACAACCCTGACCGGTGGCTGTGGGGCTCTGCGGGCAGGGGGCTTATCGGAATCTGGAATCCCCCTTTAATAAGGGGGCCCCCAGATCCCGCCCCCTATGTAAATGAGTATTGTGGGGGTGACTCCGTGTGATGCCCCCCGGATAGCCACACCCCATGGCTATATAAGAAATGGCAGGCACCGGACCTGACATAACAGCGGGCGGCAGCGGAAGACCGAGTCAGCAGAGGAAGACAGAGTCAGCAGAGGGAGAAGAACTGGGAGAAGAAACAGAGGGAGAAGACACGGAGCTACGATGAGAGGAATTCTTAATTTTTAATAAAGGACTTTTCCAAAACCACCTCTTGTTCTTTTGTAACACTACACTTCTTTTGGGTGAATGGGTAGGGGTACAATGTACCCCATACTCATTTACATAAGAGGAGGGAGCCAGAATCTGGGGGGCCTTCAGATTCCGATAAGCCCCCTGCCGGCAGACCCCCACAACCACTGACAAGGGTTGTCTGGAAGAGGTTGCTTTGGGGTGAGTGGCGCAGAGCCCCCCATTTCATGGCACCCAACCCCCCATGCTGAGGGCATGTGGCCTGGAGGGGGCGCTCGCTCGTCCCCCCCCCCCCTTCCCTGACCTGGTGAGCTGCATGCTCGGATAAGGGTCTGGTATGGATTGAGGGTGGGTACCATGCCATTTTTTCTTCTTTTAATGTTGGTGTGGGGGTTTCCCTTGAACTCTATACTAGACTGAAGGGTCTGGTATGATCTAAATTTTGGCATGGGTTCCCACTCAAGATCCATATCAGACTCAAAGGGCCTGGTATGGATCTGGAAAGGGAACACCGTTTTGTTTTTTTTTTCAATTTTGGCATGGGGTTCCCCCTGAAAATCCTTCCGGCACAAGTGGCATGCCACAAGTCAGATCAGTTAAGATAATGATGAAACTTGGATGCGACATACATTCAAACCAATGGAGCCCAAGTTGGACCAAAGTAGTGCAGGGAGCATTTTCAAAGTCGGACCGACATCAGACTCTCATAGGCTCTCATAGGGAACCATTGATTTTGACATGTCATGCGACTTGTGCTCTGCAAGTCGGAGCGCATGTCGGACCAGTGTGAAACTAAGTGTACTAAGGCCTAGTACACATGATCAGAAAATCGGACGACAAACACAGCTTTCAAAGCGATCATACGCTAATCTTATAATACACAGCTTTCGGTAACCGATCACGACAGTTCATCTGAAATTATTCGAAGGGACAAACACAAAAAATTTTCTCGTGCGATACCAGATCATACAACTTTCATCCGAAAATACAATACATTAAATCACTTACGAATTTTTATTCATTTTTTTATTTGCATAATTTTAGTAACTTCTTCATTTTCGATATAAGATTAGCATGCAAAAAAAAAAAAATGGATGATCATTCGTTCGATAATCTCAAGGTGTGTACCAGGCTTAAGACAAGTAGTGTGTTACAAGTCAGATCACCAGATGAAAATAAAGAAAAGCCTAAAAAAGGAGACTAATGCAGCCACCACACCTAAGAATTGTGAAGTTGCAATATATTGCATTTTTGTTTTGGGGTTTAAGAATGCTTAGGATTCAACTGAGTTTTATGGATTTTTGCTATCATATTATAATGGTTGCGACTGACTATAGTTAGCCTGTTTGTTGCTGCAACCAGCAACCACCCAACATGCCCTGCTGGGCAACACGCTAAATACTTCATAGACTAATGCATTTATAATTTTTGTGCTTTTCTAACTATATGTAATTCTAACATATGTCTCCCTAATGTCTGCCTCTAACATTGTCCTTGCAATTAACATCTCCCTCTTTTTGTCTTTTAACCACTATGCTGCATTCCCTCCAGAGTAACAACAATGACCATGGAGCTATGTCGGTGAGTAATTGACAACTAATAAACTAAGCATGTAAAAGTTATGGATGCATTTGTTGTTGGCGGCTCGGGGTCTTATTAGTGTGAAAAAAAACAACTTTATTATGTACACTGTGGTCTATGCAGTTAACAGGAGAGTCACACACTGGAATGCTGGGAGTAGATTTAAAATCCCACTATGTCAATAAAGTTGGCACAAAGATACTTGTAATTTATTGAAAAGAATTCAGTACCATGTGTAACCATTAGATGGCAGTACACAGTTTTTTGCTGCGGTATAGTGTTTAAGGACTATACCTCCATTTAAAGAAGTACAACACAAGATGCTTTAATAATTAAATCATAGGAATAGCTTCTTAGCTACGTCTGTGTATTTTTTTTGGATGTACTATTTACCAGAAAGGGTAATAATGCCCAAATTACTTTGATGTGCTATCATCCCTAATTCTGCTTTCAGCCAAAGGATTTGTATTGTGCATTCAGTAGTATTAAAAGTCCTAGAGAAATCAGAGATCAGTCATTTAGCCAGACCATTTATGGTTGGATCGGAGATTCTTTGTCTGTCTGTAGACCCTTTGTGACCAAGACTAGCCAATCATGACAAAGTAATCAGCCAGAATGAAATTTCTTTACCGATTACTATTGCCTTTCATCAAGCTAAATCATTGCTACACTTTGGAAAACAATCTTTCAGTACGTTGTTTTTGCATACTCCCTCATTATATTGTGTGGATTGTACATGTATGGCAAGCCACATTTGGATTTCTGTACATTGCTACATGCACAGACTGAGCGACATGGACAAAATGTAAACCTGATATTCCTAATAGTAGTTGATCATTCAAAGGGCTAAGAGTTCTAAAGTAAACCTATGATTAGTTCAAGCCTTCTAAACAGTTGCCATTAATAAGGCAGAGGTTCCAACATGCATTGTCATGTGCTTTGCATCTGGATCTTTGAAACTTGAGGGGTCCATTTATTCAAATAATATACAGAAAAGAATGTAAAGGTTGTTCAAGGATGGTTATTAAACCATATTTCATAACCAAGTTAAAAATATCATAAGGCATAGTATTTTTTCTTGTTACATTTTTTTATTTGGTTTAAACATGTAAAATAATATAATATAGACAATATCGTTGTAGGTTACACTGAAAAAGCAAATAAATAAAAAATATAGATACAACAATATAATTATAATATTACAGTACTACAGAGTAATTTTTAGTTAAAGTAATAAAGTGCATAAGAGTTAATGACAATAATACAATTAAGCCAAAATATAGCTACTGATGGGAAATATAAGAAAGGTTTACAAAAGGTCATATGTGGGGAAGGATAGGTTAATATGGTAAATGTAGTAAATAATTATGGTATGAAGACTTAATGTGAAATGCAATAGATATAAAAGAAGTTATTACTAATAAAGTAAGGAGGATGGTAAAGAAAAATAATAAATGCAAAATTGTATGGGGAAAAAGATAAATAGCAATGGGGACTTAAGTGAGAAGTGAAAGAATGAGAGTCGGGGGGAGTGTGTGTCCCAAGGCTCCAGCAAAGCCCAAAAGTGGTAATGGCATAAATGTATTACCAAGGCATCATTAACCACTTCAGCCCCGGAAGGATTTCCAGCTTTAGGACCGGAGCCCTTTTTGCGATTCGGCGCTTCGTCGCTTTAACTGACAATTGCGCGGTCGTGCGACGTTGTACCCAAACGAAATTTGCATCCTTTTTTTCCCACAAATAGAGCTTTCTTTTGGTGGTATTTGATCACCGCTGCGTCATTTCTGATCGCCGCTATAAACAAAAGAAGAGCGACAATTTTGCAAAAAAACCCAAATTTCTTACTTTTTCCTAAAATACAAATCCAAAAATAAAAAAACATTTTTTTTCACCGTTTTTGGCCGATTTATATTCTTCCTCATATTTGCGATAAAAAAAATCGCAATCGGCGTTTATTGATTGGTTTGCGCAAAAGTGGTCGCGTTTACGGATGATGAGAATTCATTTTTGGGGTTTTTAATTTTTTTTTATTTTTTACTAAAAATGGCGGCGATCTGCGATTTTTTGCGGTACTGCGATATTTCAGCGGACATGTCGGACCATTTTGACACTTTTTTGGGACCATTGGCATGTATACAGCGATCAGTGCTATAAAAATGCACTGATTACTGTGTAAATGTCATTGGCAGTGAAGGGGTTAACCTGCAGGGGGCGCGCTAAGGGTTAACTATGTTCCCTGGGCGTGTTCTAACTGTATGGGGGACTGCCTAGCTGGGGAAGGGAAGTGGTCACAGCCTTCACGTAAAGGAAGGCTGTGATCACAGCCCTT
>BLSH010433794.1:411850-427774 GCA_018402905.1 Glandirana rugosa | reverse complement strand
CCACTCCTCCATGACTACATCATGGAGCTGGTGGATGTTAGAGACCTTGCGCTCCTCCATCTTCCGTTTGAGGATGCTCAATAGGGTTTAGGTCTGGAGTCATGTTTGGCCAGTCCATCATCTTTACCCTCAGCTTCTTTAGCAAGGCAGTGGTCATCTTGGAGGCATGCTTGGCAACAAAACTGAGTACACCCCAAGTGAAAATGTCCAAATTGGGCCCAATTAACCATTTTCCCTCCCCGGTGTCATGTGACTCATTAGTGTTACAAGGTCTCAGGTGTGAATAGGAGCAGGTGTGTTAAATTTGGTGTTATCGCTCTCATTCTCTCATACTGGTCCCTGGAAGTTCAACATGGCACCTCATGGCAAAGAACTCTCTGAGGATCTGAAAAAAAGAATTGTTGCTCTACATAAAGATGGCCTAGGCTATAAGAAGATTGCCAAGACCTTTAAACTGAGCTGTAGCACGGTGGCCAAGACCATACAGCGATTTAGCAAGACAGGTTCCACTCAGAACAGGCCTCGCCGTGGTCGACCAAAGATGTTGAGTACACGTGCTCAGCATCATATCCAGAGGTTGTCTTAGACGTATGAGTGCTGCCAGCATTGCTGCATAGGTTGTAGGGGTGGGGGGTCAGCCTGTCAGTGCTCAGACCATACGCCATACACTACATCAAATTGGTCTGCATGGCTGTCGTCCCAGAAGGAAGCCTCTTCTGAAGATGATGCACAAGAAAGCCCGCAAACAGTTTGCTGAAGACAAGCAGACTAAGGACATGGATTACAGGTCTGATGAGACCAAGATAAACTTATTTGGTTCAGATGGTGTCAAGAGTGTGTGGCGGCAACTAAGTGAGGAGTACAAAGACAAGTGTGTCTTGCCTACAGTCAAGCATGGTCGTGGGAGCGTCATGGTCTGGGGCTGCATGAGTGCTGCCGGCACTGGGGAGCCACAGTTCATTGAGGGAACCATGAATGCCAACATGAACTATGACACACTGAAGCAGAGCATGATCCACTCCCTTCGGAAACTGGGCCCCAGAGCAGTATTTTAACATAACGACCCCAAACATGCCTCCAAGACGATCACTGCCTTGCTAAAGAAGCTGAGGGTAAAGATGATGGACTGGCCAAGCATTTCTTCAGTGTTGTCACATGAAAAGATAGAATAAAATATTTACAAAAATGTGAGGGGTGTACTCACTTTTGTGAGATACTGTATATATATTATAGCAGTAGGGAAATGGACATATTATCAGTAGAGTAGTGGAAGATGTCTGTAGGGCAGAGGTTGGTGTTAGAAGTTTATTTTTATTATTACTTTTTTTTTTTCATTTCTACAATATTTTTTTACAATATGTTTTTTTTTTTAATGATTTTTTTGAAGTCCCATTGGGGGGCTTTGGTGAAATATCAGAGGTCTAAACTGACCCCTGATGTCTCACTTTTGAAGCAGAGAAAGGAATTGAGGACAGTGATTCTCCGGTCCCTTTCTCTGCAGCCCAGCAGCAGGGGAAATATGCGCAGCACAGGGTGATTAGGGTGTGCCCAGGTGCACACCTGGCAGACCCTGTGCGCATGGCTATGGTGACACGTATTTGCTATGCCCTATGAGTAGGCACTGCTATGTCGCACATTTAACAGAATGAGCTTTTTTACCTATAGAGTAGGCGTTTTGGGAGGCAGAATTCAGTAAAGGAATAACTGCTTGCATGCAGCAAGGAGCCATGGGGTATGTAGTCCTAGGAAATTGAATGAAAACAGCAGAAGAGAAGCGCAAAGCATGCAGGGAATCCAGGAAGTTGTGGACAGCGATGGCAGCAGACAGTCAGCAACATGAAAGGAGATCTTATTGGATCATCAAATATAACTATTGTTTGTATTGCTGTTACTGATAATATAAAATGAAAGTGAATGCTGTGACCATAGAACTCCTTTAAGACTTACAACATTCATCTGCCAGCTAGTTACTTCTATCCATGTAGCTCTAAGTCACAACAGATTTCTTTTCCTTTTTATTTTTTTTTCTCAAGGCCGCTCTTTCCCTCCAGACAAGAATATGGAGGCTTAGCCTTTTCTCCGGGATGGGATTAATTTGCCAGGAATACAGTAAATGTCACCAGAGTCGAGAATGAATTATGTGGAATACAATGACCTTTCTCTAGCCAAGCTCAGAGTGGGGTGTTTGCTTGTGCTCCGGCTCAGGTTTAATATTATGCGCTGATGAGAATGTGATAAAGCCACGCATACATATTTTAAGCATGAACGGAATGAATTACTGGCACAGGGAATCTTGTCATTGCAAATCTCCACTTGCCTCTCTGCGGTTTGTCTAATCTTTCAGAGGCTCGCATAAGAACCTTGTGGATTTTCCAACCAAATTAGAAATCTTTTATTTGCAGAGGACAATATTATCCTGGCGTTAGGTGTAACCCCTGCACTGCCCAGAAGGCCAGCTAAGATTCAAAGCTTTAGGGGTGACATATCCCTGATTGTAGGGTTAAATGCTTCTATTGCCAGTATTCCCATATTGGAAAGCATTATAGCTTCTTATCAGTGGGAATAAATATGACTTTGTATTCTGCTCCTTGCAGATTTGCCAAGAGCAACATATCCCGGGTTCATGTCGCCCCCGACCGCAAGGCTGTTTGTCAGCATGTGTCTCCAATTTGATTTATATTTGAAGCTCCTATGATTTCAGTGTAGTGTTTCTGCATTAAGTTCTGCCAGAACAGAAGATAAGGCCATGCCTGTGTATAGATGAACTGTCATCAGACCATTTACACATACTGATTGCACATTGCTATTGACCTCTCTTTAAAAACAATTATGTATATAGTTGTTCTATGCTGATTGCTCTTTATCTTGTTGCGACCTGTAGCAAGTGACTCAACCCCTCTATTTAACAAGAACAGTCTGATGTAGAATATGAATGATTTGCTAGTCTTCTAAGTTATTGAAGCCCTCCATCATGCTTGAAGTGATTGTAGCCGTATTAGTGCAATTGCGGCAGAGAAAATTGAATACTGTCCGTGATACTTTTTTTATTTGCACTAACATACAATTTTTCAGGACAAGCTTTTGGGGTGTGTCCCCTTCTTCAAGGTCCTACTTGAACCTTGAAGAAGCCCTCCATCAAAATAGTCACTAGCAAAACAATGCAGTCTTGAGTCTCTTTTAATGTCCAACTCCGGGCAACTAAAAAATGCAGTGGGACTTTGCCTGCACTGCAAAGGTTAATTACGGTACTTGTTTTGGTCCAGGAGAACAAAAAAAGATTTACTTACACGCAGCTAGACTGGTCCCTGCTTTTTCTCCTCTAGCGGTCTAAGGTCCTTGAGTCATCAAAACCAAAGGAGGGTCTATCCCTCTGCATTGGACATGGTGACACCAAGGGACAGTTCACCGCTGGAGCCAGGGGGAGTGCCATCTTCCAGGGGAGTGGAGGATCAGGCAAGTAAAACTGTTTCTGCCCTCCCCTAGACAAAGTGAGATATTACACCTTGCAGTGCAGACACAGCCCCAGTGCAAAGGATAATTTTACATTTTCTTGAAGTTGGGCTTTAAAGTGATTCTAAAGGAAAGATAAAAAGAACAAACATGTTCCACTTACCTGCTCTGTGAAATGGTTTTGCCCAGATCCTCCTCTTCTCGGGTCCCCCACCCGTCCTCCTGGCTCCTCCCTCCTGCTGAGTGCCCCTATAGTTACTTTCTATTGGGGCACTCATGTGAGCATGTTCCCGAGCTGGCCCCGTGTGTCCATTGACTCACAGAGCATGGTTTTGCCCCACCCCCTGCTCCCTCCTTACTGGCTGTGATTGACAGCAACCGGAGCAATGGCTCCGGCTGCTGCCTCTCTGAGCAATGAGTAGCGAGGGAGCTGGGAGAGGTACTGCTGGCTCGAGATCCGACTCAGGTAGATACAAGGAGTGGTGGTGGGGGGGGGGGGGGGGCTGCTTGCAGCAGATTTTTTACCTTAACCTCCCTGGCGGTATTCCCGAGTGTGGCTTGGGGTGGAATTTCAGTACCAAGAGCGGTAACCCCGAGTCACACTCGGGATTGCATTGCTGGATCCAGGCTGGGTTACTCACCTTGTCCCCTGGATCCAGCGATGTCCTCCCGCGCTGTCAGCGTGTCTGTCCCTCCGCCCAATGCCTCTGTGTGCCGGGCTCCGTTCCCTGCAAGCGTCGCGTCGCACGGGGACGGAGACCGGCGGGAAATTCAAAAAGTGAAACACACAGAACACATACAGTACACTGTAATCTTACAGATTACATTACTGTATGAAATCATTTCACATCCCTTTTGTCCCTAGTGGTTTGCCCAGAGCCCTGCATGCACTTTTATATTATATATGTCATTCTTTCTGCCTGGAAACTTGAGAATGTCCATAGCAACCAAAAAGTGTCCCTTTACATCAAAAGTGGTTTTTGATCAGCTAGAAAACACTGATAGTAAATAAGAATCATTTGCAGAATTGAGTGATACTGATTTGTGATGAAATTTATCATCAGAAACTGAAAGTGACGACAGCGACAATTCTGGAACTGAGCAAATTTCAATGTTTTTGGTTTGATTACATTATTGAATAAATTTTATTACTATTATATTATTATTTCTGATAATTATTTATAGTTATTTATTATATTATAATTTATGATTTCATGTTTCAAACTTTTTCATACCCGGGATGTCTACTAGGCTCTGGTTTGGACAGATTTAAGTGAGTTATTCCTAAGAATTACAGGCCTACAATATAAAACGCCAAATTTCCATGCAAAATAACGGTATCGCTTTCAGCACCAAAAATCTGAAATAATCATCCCGCCAGGGAGGTTAATGTATAGAATACATTAAGGTACAAATCCTTGTACCTTTAGAACCACTTCAACCACCTCTTGCCTGCGCTGTAGCCGAAAGACGGGTTCTGTGGATGTCCTCTTGTAAACGCTGCCCCTTTGGACACAGCTGATCACAGATCGAGGTAAACAGCCAATCACCGAGCTCTTTAGCACGTGACCAGCTGTGTCCAATTAGTGTAAATAGGATTTGCCGATTACCGGCAGCCCTCTCCTCACGCTGACAACACTTGAGAAGAGGGGAGCTGATAATCAGCAAATCCACACGGGACATCTACACTGATAATCAGGGCACTGATCATTAGTGTCCTTATTATCAGTGCAGCCCCAACAGTGCCCACAAGTGCTGCCAACCTGTGCTCATCAGTGTTGCCTGTCAGTGCCCATCAGTGATTCCTAACAGGTCCATCTATCAGTGCCCATCAGTGCAGCTTTATCAGTGCCCATCAGTGAAGAAGTAAAATTACTTGTAATGTTATAATAGAAACTAAGAAAACCTTCTTTTTTTTTTTCAAAATGTTCCCTCTTTTTTCATTTGTTTAGCAAAAAATAAAAAAACCCAGTGATGATTAAAAACCACCAAAAGAAAGCTCTGTCTGTCTCAAAAAATGATAAAAATTTCATTTGGGTACAGTGTTGCAGGACCGCGCAATTGTCATTCAGCCCACGTTCACATTGGGCTGATTTGACATGTCAAATCGCATGCCAAATCGGCGGCTATTGACGACAAGAACCCACACAGATTTCTGTCAAATACCCCCAAAGTCGGACTGCATTGCTGGTTTGAATTTGAGTGAGTTCAGCTGTACTTACACAGTTTCTAACCCGCATTCAGTGTGAACCTGGTCTCAAAGTGTGACAGAGCGGAAAATTGGCCTGGGCAGGAAGGGGGTGAAAGTGCTCGTTAGGCAAGTGGTTAAAGCTGTTTTTCAAGCATATAGATTAATTTACAGCTGAAATAGATTGGTAATTCCAATCTGTGTGCTGCTGTTCAAAAAAATGACAGGAGGCTGATGTCAAACCAGAGTTGGGTAGTTATCCTTGTTCTGTTTAAAAATACATTCATTGAATTTTTTTTTATAATGAATACAATAAATTAAATTGTAGTTTTATCTCTGAAAATCCAAAAGGTAAATCTTTTCATGTTACTGTGGCGTTTTAAGGGTAAGGTTTTGGCACCATTATTTTGTGCTGCAAAATGAAGTTGCCGTTGAATTTTTTCTGCTGGATAATGTATTATTTATCATTTCATTGCATTCATTTTGTCAGAGGTTTAAGGTTAGTGTTAGGAGGTAGGCTCAGGTAGAAGGTTAAATTTATAGGCAGTGGCGGCTGGTGGTTTCCTTTTGTGGGGGGGAGGCGCCAAACAAACAACCCCCCCATTGGTCGGTCGTTCGGTTGGCGGCACCCCCCCCAGCACTTACCTCATCGACTGTGGGCAGTGGCCGGGTGGCTGCAGGCAGCTGGGGGGTTCCTGTGGGCACCGACGGTCGAGTTGTGGGGTCTGGCGGATTGCGGGCTTCGGCAGGCAGCGGACGGGTTGTGGGCTGCTGCGGGCAGGCTCCAATAAGATCGCCTGTCCTTTCAGCAAATCAGGTAACGGGTCTCAGGCCCGCTTCCTGATTGGCCAGGAGGAGGATCAGTGTGGCGACAGCGAATATTCATTTGCTAGTGTCACACAATTGGGTGGGTTCAGGGAGCAGTGCTCTGCTCCCCAAGCCCACCCTTTTTTAAGCCTATTAGAGCCTCTGGCTCAGGGGGGCCGGACGCATGGATAGGGGGGCGGCGCCCGTGTGCCCCTAATAGAGGGGTTAGGCTGCCATTGCCTCATCAGAAGACCATTTCTGGATATTTAGGGATACTTATACTTTTTCAGATAGCGCAGCTCCGGGCTTGAGAACCACCTAAAAATAAGGTTGTTGTTTAAAGTGAGTAAAAGACTCTCAATGCCAGCTATAAACATTATAATGATTTTAGTAAAAGGCATTGTAGATTCTTACCAGCTTCTGTTCTGCTGATACTTTTGCAGTTATTTCCTCCAAATGATTTCTTAGGGGAGAGCCTGTCCGCTATAACTATAGCATCAATCTCAGTAGTGTTATAAAAGAAACATTACATTCCCTGTATATGTATTCCTAGTTGGGGCAGCACAGTGGCTTAATTACTAGAACTTTTGCCTTGCAGCACTGGAGTCCTTGGTTCAAATCCCAACCAGTGTGTGGGTTTCCTCCCACACTCCAAAGACATGCTGGTAGGTTAAATGGCCCCTGTCTGAATTGGCGTCAGTATGTGTATGTATATAAATGAGGTAGGGGTCCTAAATTGTAAGTACCTGCTGGGTACCATGTGATGTGAATGTAAGGGTAGATTTAGACATGCATCTAAATCTCTCTAGCCTCTGAAGCCCAATCTATGTCCTGATTGCACTCCAGAGGCTACTGACTCAGGAAGCAAATCAACGCCTCCTCACCGCCTGTTTTAACCCAATTTTTAGGTGTGCATTGCACATGTTTGCAGCTCTTCCCTATTGCCTTAAATGTGTAGCATTCGGCGGGTTTGCTGCCCGCCAGTCACTACATATCGAGTCACCTTTGCCATGGGCGCAATATCGCGACCACAGCATGTAAACACCCCCATCCGCTGCCTATTGCAGCTTAAAGCAATATTAAAGCTTTGTTTTAAAAAAATTAAAAACAACAAATATGTCATACTTACCTGCTCTATGCTGTGTTTTTTTTGGGGTCTCCAGGCTCCTCCTCTCCGGCAAGTACCCCCATAGAAATCTGCTTTCCATGGGGGCACCCGTGCTTGCTTGCTTTCGAGCCACCATGTCTGCATCTATTGACACAGAGCGGGCAGCTCGGCCCTGCCCCCCACTCGCTCTGCACAACATTTGATTGACAGCAAAGGGAGCCAATGGCTATCAATATGCCCAGGGAGGAGGGAGATGGCGGCGAGAGCTGCAGCTCTCATGCACATCACTGGATCGAATCGGGCTCAGATCAGCATAATGGGGAGCTGGGGGGAGTTTTGCAGCACAGAAGGTTTTCACCTTAAAGTGGTTGTAAACCACTGGACATTTTTTTTTTTTTTTTTGTACCTTCAAGGTAATGTCATAATGTGCTATATGCATTGCATACTACTACACTATGTCAAACTTACCTTAAATCTAAGCTCTTCCAGCACGAAGATGTCAGCACCACAAGCGCTCTCATCTTCACCCGTCTTGCTTACTTGCGGACTGTGACTGGCCGGAGCTGCGATGACGTCACTCTCGCGCATGCGTGTGGGAGCCACCATTCATGGCACAGGGCTCTGAAGGAATGGCAAGGGTGGCCGTTCCTTCAGAGCGCTTGCACCAGTGATGTCACCGGCTGCATGTACAGTAAATCTCTCCTAAACGGCGCACGTATAGTAGATATTTACACTACCTATAGGTAAGCTTTATTATAGGCTTACTTATAGGTAAAAGTGAGAGATGGAAGTTTACTTCCACTTTAATGCATAGAATGCATTAAGGTAAAAAACCTTAAAGCTTTAGAACCACTTTAAGGGGGGTAGTTGGCAGGCGGCAAATCCGCAACTGCAAATTTTTGCTGCTTCCCAACCGCAAGTCTAAGGCTCCATTCACAATTGCACTACTTTTTGGAGAGACAAGCTTCACGTGATGCAATTTGCCACGCAAGAATCGCTGCAAAACCGCACCGCATTCTAGATGCCCTTGAAAATAATGGCACCTGAACCTGCATTTTGCGATTGTAGTGCATTTTAAGATCGCAGACCGAATCGCAGCGATAGACATCCCAAAACACAGTGAGCCATGAGTCGTATGAGCAGGGAATGAAATGTCTGGTGTATGTTCTACCAAAAGTATACTGTTGCCCAGGTAGCAAGAAAATAAATGTATACATTTTAGATACTCCTCTAAAATTATAGCTGGGTGCAAATTAGAAAGGTAATTTATAGCCATGTTAAAATCATGAAAAAAAATGACTGTTAATGTAATGTTGGGGAACAAAAAAAACAGTTCTGGCTGCCGTACTCACCGCCTCTCCCGCGTTGTTTGTCATCGATCTCACCTCTGGGTCTTCCTGGTTTAATGACCCTATGTAATATTAACCCTGGGAAGGCAAACAGTGGCACTTATGTCATTATGTCAGTTCATCATTGAGGACCACCCAGCAATGCAGATGTGCCAAATCAAACCCCAGGTATAAAAAGGTAGATGTTAGACACACGCTTGGGGCTTCCAGAGGTTGGGCGAGGGGACCGTAAGCCAAGAGTTTGGCTTTAAATGACAAAATGGCTTGTGTCGTTATTATATACTATATGTTTTATCACTTGTTTTATCAAAGTGGAGTTCATCTTTAAGCTAAGTTCCTGGCCCTGGGAAAATGCATTTTCCCATATATAGGATTGGCCCCCTTGCACAGGTTGGGAACACTCACGACATTGGCACATTCCCCACCCACAAATGTGCTGCACTTTAGTAGATGGGCAGGAGTGGCATTAATTGTTGATGGAACTGTCACACATCTGAAGACACACGTGCCACATCGCATGATGCCAGACTCGGTGTGGTGTGCGATTTGAAAAAGACTTTTTTTTATCTGTTTTTTGTACGTAGGGCAGCCCAATGAAATGAATGGGCTGCTTACCGGCAGGACGCAGATGTGTAAACCAAGCCATATTTGTTATTTCAGTTTAGGACACTGTAGATAGCCAGTGTGCCTCTATTTGCTGACTGCATAAAACAATGGTTTATATATTAAAGACCAGCTTCACATTAAATGGCTAATTCAACAGTTAGGCAAATTGGATTTTCAGGGTATGAGCAAATTGGTGAACACTTGTCCTATAGTTTTTGTCCATACTGACCTTACTTTTGTCGCAGTCTTTTATTCTTAGGTGACCTTTTCAGCAGTCTTTACTCTATGTCCACTCCAACCCCCCCCCATTTAGTGGCATATTCTACTGGCATCAGCAAGTTTAAACGAATGCACTGCGATGCCCACTTTAAAGATTAACTCCACTTTGGTTGAGACAAAAACTAATGGCTCTGGGTGATCTATGTACATTGCAGGGATTTTAACAAACTTTATTGCAGATTCCTACCTGTTTCTGCTCTGAAGAAAAGCTGTTTGTTTGATGCTGTCTGATGCAGACTGATTCTGAATGGAGAGCATCTGGTTCATTATAATCACCTTGTGCACTTTCAGTGTTCTGATGAGAAAAGTGGCAGTGGCTGCATCCCTATGGAAGTAATATTAACATTTAGGGAATGCCTCACCCAAAATGAAATCTCTGTTGCAGAGGATGCCTAAAATCTAACTTATACCTTCTAACTTATACATTGGAATTGATTTAGTAAAGACAAATTTAGACTGTTCACTTTGCAAGTGCAGCTGCACTCTGCAAAGGAATTTGCTACAGAACTTAATAAATGAGGGGAAGCTCTGCTGACTTCTACCATCCCATCATGTGTTTTTTCCATGCACATTATTGGGTACTATTTGCAAAGTGAAGCTTTACCTCATTTACTAAGCTCTGGAGCAAATTCCCTTGCAGAGTGCAACTACACTTGCAAAATGAACAGTCTATATTTGCCCTTAATAAATCAACCCGTGAGTCAATCACACAAGCAGGAAATGACGTCTTTGGAGGCTTGGGTGTACAGAACACCTTCAGGTTGCCATTATTACATTGAATTTCACATAAAATAAGTGCTGTGGATTGAAATAGAAAATTTATTTTCTGCTAATAAATAATGCTAGATTATTTTTTTATTTGCTATATTTTTTTTCTTTACAAAAGCGGCGTTACCCTTTGAATCCAGTACCGTTTGGTGGAAGATATGGTGAGGGTTAGCTAGATATGTGGATGGAAGGTTTTTCTTTAAATAACAAACATGTCTATACTTCTCTACTCTGTGCAATGGAATCACAGAGAGCGGCTGCGAACCTCCTCTTTTCAGATCCCCCGCTGGCGCTCCTAGCTCCTTTCCTCTGTCCAGTGCTCCCATGGGAAACCACTTCCCATGGGGGCACTCGGGCATGCTCACACCTGAGTCCCTCTGCTGTGTCCATTGACACAGACAGCGGGACTCGGGCCCGCCCCTGCTCCCATGTCACTGGGTTTGATTGACAGCACTGAAAGCCAATGGCTCCTGGTACCTTAGCAAAGCCAGCAAGACCCAGGAGAGAAGATCTGCAGACGTGCACGGCGCTGGATTGAATGAGTTCTCAGGTAAGTAAAAAGGGGGGGGTTGAGGGGGGGTTGCTGACACCTAAACATGTTTTACCTTATTGCAAGGAATACATTAAGGTAAAAAATGTTTAGACTTTACAACCACTTTAAGGATACGTTTTACATGAATCACACTACAAAGCAGTGGTGTATGCAGTGATGCAGGTGTCAGAGGAGGTAACCATCACATGGGATGGGGAACTCTGGCATCGGACACTACCAGAAGTGTTGAATTCTGAAGAATCTTTCAGAGATAGCAGCGCTGGAATACAAGGAAAGCAAATGCATCTGTCCTGATCGCCTACCTGGAGGTGGGCAGTAGTGTATTTGTCTGTCTTCTGCCGCCCTGTTTTTTTAAATGTGAAGATTCACAAAACACAGGGGGGTTGATTTACTAAGGACAAATAGGCTTGTTTACCTGTCACAGAGAATGAGGCGAAGCCCTGCTGGCTTTCATCATCCACTGGGGTTGTACTGGGGTAGTTGCAGCTGCAGGCATCGCCCCAATGCCATTTTTTAGAGCCTACAGTTGGCTCTCTTGTAATAGCTATTACAAGCAGCAGGAGGGAACATTTTAAAGCCTGACATGTTTGGCATTTATTTAGTCAGCATGACATCGTCTTTTATATTTTACAAACAAATTGCATTCTGTATTGTGGTGTTTTGCATTAAAATTTTAAAAAAAAATCCCCCAAAATTGTGCAAATACTGTGTGAAATAAAAAAAAATGCAAAACCCACCAATTTATTTTCTAGGGTCTCTGCTTTAAAAAAAATACAGTATCTCACAAAAGTGAGTACACCCCTCAAATTTTTGTAAATATTTTACTACTTTTTATGTGACAACACTGAAGAAATGACACTTTTCTACAATGTAAAGTAGTGAGTGTACAGCTTGTATAACAGTGTAAATTTGCTGTCCCCTCAAAATAACTCAACACACAGCCATTAATGTCTAAACCGCTGGCAACAAAATTGAGTACACCCCTAAGTGAAAATGTCCAAATTGGGCCCAAAGTGTCAATGTTTTGTGTGGCCACCATTATTTTCCAGCACTGCCTTAACCCTCTTGGGCATGGAGTTCACCAGAGCTTCACAGGTTGCCACTGGAGTCCTCTTCCACTCCTCCATGATGACATCACAAAGCTGGTGAAAGGAAAAATGAGGCTGGACACCCGCACTCCAATATTCACCTTTATTCAGTAAAAGTCCATGTATTACAGAGAAAACATCAGAAGACCCCAAGGGGTGTAGCGTGGGCTGACATGTTTCACACCATGTTGAGGTGCTTACTCATAGCCGGAGCTGGTGGATGTTAAAGACCGTGCGCACCTCCACCTTCCATTTGAGGATGCCCCACAGGTGCTTAATAGGGTTTACATCTGGAGACATGCTTGGCTAATCCATCACCTTTACCCTCAGCTTCTTTAGCAAGGCAGTGGTCATCTTGGAGGTGTGTTTGGGGTCGTTATCATGTTAGAATACTGCCCTGTGGCCCAGTCTCCGAAGGGAGGGGATCATGCTTTGCTTCAGTATGTCACAGTACATGTTGGCATTTATGGTTCCCTCAATGAACTGTAGCTCCCCAGTGCCAGCAGCACTCATGCAGCCCCAGACCATGACACTCCCACAACCATGTTTGACTGTAGGCAAGGCACACTTGTCTTTGTACTCCTCACCTGGTTGCCGCCACACATGCTTGGCACCACCTGAACCAAATAAGTTTATCTTGGTCTCATCAGACTCTAGGTCATTTTTCCAGTAATCCATGTCCTTCCTTAGTCTGCTTGTCTTCAGCAAACTGTTTGCAGGCTTTCTTGTGCATCATCTTTTGAAGATGCTTCCATCTGGGATGACAGCCATGCAGACCAATTTGATGCCGTGTGCGGCATATGGTCTGAGCACTGACAGGCTGACCCCACACCCCTTCAACCTCTGCAGCAATGCTGGCAGCACTCATACGTCTATTTCCCAAAGACAACCTCTGGATATGACACACTTGCACTCAAATCCTTTGGTCGACCATGGCGAGGCCTGTTCTGAGTGGAACCTGTCCTGTTAAACCGCTGTATGATCTTGGCCACTGTGCTGCAGCTCAGTTTCAGGATCTTGGCAATCTTCTTATAGCCTAGGCCATCTTTATGTAGAGCAACAATTCTTTTTTTTTCAGATCCTCAGAGAGTTCTTTGCCGTGAGGTGCCATATTGAACTTCCAGTGACCAGTATGAGAGTGTGAGAGCTATAACACCGAATTTAACACATCTGCTTCCCATTCACACCTGAGACCTTGTAACACCAATGAGTCACATGACATTGGGGAGGGAAAATGGCTACTTGGGCCCAATTTGGACATTTTCACTTAGGGGTGTATTCACTTTTGTTGTCAGCAGTTTAGACATTAATGGCTGTGTGTTGAGTTATTTTGAGGGCACAGCAAATTTACACTGTTATACAAGCTGTACACTCACTACTTTACATTGTAGCAAAGTATCATTTCTTCAATGCTGCCACATAAAAAGATATAATAAAATATTAACAAAAATGTGAGGGGTGTACTCACTTTTGTGCGATACTGTATATAATGTTTGTGGGTTCTTAGTAATTTTCTAGCAGAAACCAAAAGTGCCAGAAAATGCCTGGTCTTCAAGTGGCTAATACTTTCCTTGCATGCGGGGTATTCTATGCTATGTGAATTTTCTCCATATTCACTAAGTGAAAATTCCCTATACAAAGTGGGCATGCTCTACTCCTTTAGTAAGTCAGCCCTAGTATCTGTACTAATTTCATACTTGATTGTCAATTGATAGTAGCAGGGCTTTGGTGTTTAGCTAAAATGACATTTGGGTAAAGTAAAATGTCACAATTTATGCAACAAATAATATAACTCTGATGGAGTGGGTTCCTACAGTGCACAGGGCAAACACGGCAACTCCATCACCACTGGACCTGTTTTTACTATAAGGCACTTGTGGGCCAACAGCTAGACAGCAGAACAAGGGGCAACACTTGTCCACAAAATTTTACAAACTTTTTACAGCTTCTCAAACTATATTTTTGTTATCTTACCTGAAACTTGAATACTTTTAAAAAACTGGGGGTGGAAGGAGACACAGAGACTGTTCAGAAGCATCACATGGCTCACTACAATTCAGCTAACATGTGACCACCTTCCCTTTAGTTTGTTTGATAGGCTATACAGTTGAAAAGTAACTACATAAAGAGCAGATGACAGGCTGCCTCCAATATAACTCATTGTTTTTCAACATAAAAATATCTCGTGGCAAGTGGTGCTTGCAACTTTTGACCTGTTAAAGGGCACCCTGGTTTTCACGTACCTGGAGGGCAACATAATGTCAAAATTCAGCTCTGTTCACCTCTTGGTATTCTCTGAGGGATATTTCTGTCTAGGACATCCCCTAAGGACTCACTGAAGTTCCTCTACTGAAAAATATGCAGATTAGCTGGCCTTGGGCTAACTCCCTGTATCAAATAATACCACCATTGTTATGTTAAATAAAGTGTCAATCAAGTTCTGACCAGGAGTTTACATATAATACACCTACTGTGTGTGTGTGTGTGTATATATATATATATATACACACACAGCCATTAATGTCTAAACCCCTGGCAACAAAAGTAAGTACACTCCTAAGTGAAAATGTCCAAACTGGGCCCAATTAGCCATTTTCCCTCCCCGGTGTCATGTGACTCGTTAGTGTTACAAGGTCTCAGGTGTGTTAAATTTGGCGTTATCGCTCTCACTCTCTCATACTGGTCAGTGGAAGTTCAGCATGGCACCTCATGGCAAAGAACTCTCTGAGGATCTGAAAAAAGGAATTGTTGTTCTACATAAAGGTGCCCTAGGCTATAAGAAGATTGCCAAGACCCTGAAACCGAGCTGCAGCATGGTGGCCAAGACCATACAGTGGTTTAACAGGGCAGGTTCCACTCAGATCAGGCCTCGCCATGGTCGGCCAAAGAAGTGAGTGCACGTGCTCAGCGTCATATCCAGAGGTTGTCTTTGGGAAATAGACGTATGAGTGCTGCCAGCATTGCTGCAGAGGTTGAAGGAGTGGGGGTTCAGCCTGTCAGTGCTCAGACCATACGCCGCACACTGTATCAAATTGGTCTGCATGGCTGTCATCCCAGAAGGAAGCCTCCTCTAAAGATGATGCACAAGAAAGCCCGAAGTTTGCTGAAGACAAGCAAACTAAGGACACCACATGAACTCCCAAGAGGGTTAAGGCAGTGCTGTAAAATAATGGTGGCCACACAAAATATTGACACTTTGGGCCCAATTTGGACATTTTCACTTAGGGGTGTACTTTTGTTGTCAGCGGTTTAGACATTAATGGCAGTGCGTTGAGATATTTTGAAAGGACCACAAATTGACACTTGTTACATTTCATCGCTCACATGTCGAACATATTGTCACAGTTAAACACCAGGAAAGTTTTATAGAGTTGCGTGACGGTAATTACAGATTTGGCGACTGTTGTTTTCATGTGGGGATTCACTTTTACAGGTTTAACCCGGGTTTCACAGTTATAAAACACACCGGTGGTAATAAAATGTCGTGACGGAATTGGGAGAACCCTCAAGTACACCACAGGAATCAAACGAACAGAAGTCGTTTGAAGCCCGAAAGAACACGTAGTAGAAATCTCCTCCGAAGGAAGACCCTACTGTCGGTACGTCTGGTTAAACTATGTCACACGCCGCATACCAGACTCGTGACTGTCCGACTTGGGGGTGAGGAAGTTGGAGACGTCGTTACGACCGTCGTGAGTATGCAGATAAAGGGTTTCTGTTGGAGACCT
>BLSH010433794.1:395281-408902 GCA_018402905.1 Glandirana rugosa | reverse complement strand
TATCCGAAGGTACGTTGGCTAGGTGCTTATACGTTTCCTCCCCAACTGTATGGTACATTTGGGAGGTTTAAGGTAAGATATGTTTAGAGTTTTTTCATGACTGTGGTATCGGTAATATTTTTCAGGTTGAACGTGAGATTTTACAAATATCCGAGCATAAAACGAGGTTGGATTTGGTCGAATACCTCAAGACGAAACGAACCTGTTAGACGAGTCATTGTCATCATGGAAATTGGAAACATTTTAATTGACTGAGTACCATTTACAATTCATCTGTTGTTATAGGGTTTATTTTACGGATTGTTTGTGGACGGGAGTTTCAAGAGATTTGCATGGGAATTTTCCGGGAGCCTAATGTCTCTGGGTAACAATGGTCCGAAGAGTGAAAGCTTTTTGGCCACTATAGAAAGTATTCAGCATGTCAGCAGTTTTCCTTTTCCAAGTCCCTTTGAAATATAAGAAGCTGGTCTAAGGGGTTCTTTTCTTCAAGAACTAAAGTTTCAGCATTATCTGGAGAACCCACAGGACGTTTAGAGAACTTTGAGGGCAGGTGTTTGTTAGGCATTTTATTTGGGATATTGTTGTCTACTTAACATTTACCATGAGTCAGTTAATTTTACAAAGGTTAAAGGTACTACTGTTACTGAGCAGATTGTCCAAGCAAAGCAGAACTCCATAAGCTGGTTTAGGTTGGAGCAAAATACGAGCCTATAAACATTTTAGAGTGCAAGTTGGACTTTTTATAATGGCTATGGTGTCAGTACTTTTTTGAGATTTGTATAGAATGGAATTTGGAGGGTTTACATGGTATGTCAACCCCTCCTTTGCATATTCGTGGATCGGTTGCATGGAAGCCTATTGGCTAACACTCTTGCTTTACTAAATCCTGGGTTTAAATCCCATTAAGGGCATTATCTGGATAGAGTTTCCCAGTACTATATAAATATAGGAGATAATGGCCTTTGAATTACGATGGCCATTTATTAGATGCCTGGAATGGATTTTTTTGGGCAAATACCTCTAATGACTAAGCACAGGTGTGTGAAATGCATCTGCTGAATGGTCTTTCGAGTTGTGAGTGCATGTCATGTCCTCTCTTTACATGGAACTACAATAAAGTATGAAGATTTTATGCTCGATGTGCCGTCACCTTTTTCTCCTTTGCAAATACCTCTGTGGTTTTGGCTCTCAAGAAGAGGGTTTACTACCCTCAAAAGCCAGCTATGATCCAGAACAGTGCTTCCCTTGGCAAAGGAACAACTTGGGTCTGACAAACCACAGTGCTACGGAAGAGTAGCTTGATATGCTCTCAATTCTACATGGTTTGTGAATACATTTTATACTTATTATCAATAAATATCATATGGGATAATGCACTAGGCTGGTGCTCCCTCTTTTGTTTTTGCAGTATATACCATGGTCCCAGAGGAACATAGTGGACAGAATGTATTTGTATTTAAACATTTTAAGGCTATTGCCATGCCTGATACTGAACCACTACAACTGTGAATATTTTGCAGAGTTCACAAAGTCTGTGGCAGAATTGCATCTTGAATTTGTCCAGACCTATGCTAATCTCTAAAAGAGTGGTTAGCCGGTCAGATGCACTTGTCAGGCATGTTATGGCCAGCTAAAGGAAAACAGGTAATAAATACTAAAGTAATTGAAAAGGAAAGGTAATGGCGCTGACTAGGCTGCTGTATAAATAAGTGCTAGTGAAAATAAACTGTGCCTGCAAAATATTTCACCCTGCACTATATGTGCGTGCTGCCAACAAATGATATTGCATTCACATAAAAAACATGGGTCAACAAAACAAAAAATATCATGAATAGTTAACACCGATAGTAATTGATATCTTAAGTATCTTGAATAAATGTCCACATAGGTATCCCAACACCATGTGAATCTTGTTTCTTAATGCAAGTGATTGCTCCACCAGTGCTCATTCAAAAAGTGAAGGTGCCAACTCACCAAAAAGTTTTGACCCCTTTTTACAGGAAGGTCAAAACCAGCATGTTCCCAATTCCTGGGGTGTTCTGAGACTCCACTCCTCTCCACTAGAGGGATATGGCCAGGTTCTACAATGTAAGAATGACTCCAAAGGAGACCATGAGGGAAGTCTTATAGTGTAGTAAATTTATTTAAGATCAAAAAGCAAAGTAGGATAAAAAGATTTCACTCACATTTGTCCGTGCCAGAGACCCGGCACTGAGGTATATTCAGCCAAATATAAGTGAGCCAGTGGATGCTTGGGCCAATCGCTATGAGATATGGTGATCTCTCAGCATTCGTGTGTGCTTCAAGCCTCGAGATCGTCCCGTGTCGTGATAGGGGATACTGGGACCCGGAAGTGCTGTTGTAACAAATGTCTCTGACGTACGTTTCGCCGTAAGGGGCGTCTTCAGGAAGTGACCCCGTCGGAGACGTTTGTTACAGCAGCACTTCCGGGTCCCAGTATCCCATATCACGAGACGGGACGATATCGAGGCTTGGAGCGCACGCTTATATCTGGCTGAATACACCTCAGTGCCGGGACTCTGGCACGGACAAATGTGAGTGACATCTTTTTATCCTACATTGCTTTTTGATCTTAAATAAATTTACTTACACTATAAGACTTCCCTCATGGTCTCCTGTGGAGTCATTCTTACATTGTAGAACCTGCCCATATCCCTCTAGCGGAGAGGAGTGGAGTCTCAGAACACCCCAGGAATTGGGAACATGCTGGTTTTGACCTTCCTGTAAAAAGGGATCAAAACTTTTTGGTGAGTTGGCACCTTCACTTTCTGGATGAGCACTGGTGGAGCAATCACTTGCATTAAGAAACAAGATTCACATGGTGTTGGGATGCCTATGTGGACATTTATTCACAATACTTAAGATATCATTTACTATCTGTGCTAACTATTCATGCTATTTTTTGTTTTGTTGACCCATGTTTTCTATGTGAATGCAATATCATTTGTTGGCAGCACGGACATATAGTGCAGGGTGAAATATTTTGCAGGCACAGTTTGTTTTCACTAGCACTTATATATATAGCAGCCTAGTCAGCGCCATTACATTTCATTTTCAATTGCTTTAGACTTTTGTGGCTTTTCACTATTAAAGGGGCAGCGACACTGTTAGGCTATCGTTGTACACCAATATCTTTTATGGCGCATTCCCTTTTTGGTTTATCAAGGTAATAAATACTATTTACAGAGTGAACTGTTTTACTACCCTCCCTTAAAGCTGAACTTTAGTCAATTCTAAGTAGAATCTAGCTCTGTGTTCATTAATACATCATTAAATGTATAATTTCAAAGGCAAGAAGTGTACGTGCCTGAATTTGACTAGGTACCAGTCTCTTGCAATCCACTATATAGCAGATCTTAGACTGGTAGAGGTTGAGGAAGCATAATGACAGTCAGGCTACAGTGCTCATATGCTAACAGGGAATGTGCTGGTTGGAAGAGGGAGCAGATGGACAGAGAGAGGTGCTCATCAATCAGGTTATTCCCATTTAACTGCCCAGTCCAAAGCTGGGGGAGTGATAAGACCTGTAAAGCCAGCCATAGATGGTTCAAATCTCAGTCGGTTTCGCAGAGACCGGACAAGATTCGAACCACCTATGGGCTGATTGTACCACCAGCATGTTGGATTATTAGGATGTGATTATTGCCAGTGGCTATAACCACTAGTGATAATTAGGGTGTTCTTCTGGCAGGGACAGCTCCCGTGCCCCACAATAGCTCCATGGGAGAAATTACCCCATCAACACTGAGTTGTGTTGATGGGCGGATCGAGTGACCCGTAGTTGCAGGAATGAAAATTGTATCACCTATGGCAAGCTTAAGTGTTACAGGTCAGCTGCAACTCAACTGGGAAATATTAAGGGTCCTTCCCTGCCAGATTTAACAAACTAGATTTATCAAAAAGGACTCGGTGCTACTATTACCACAGAGATAGTTTGCAGTAGTGTGGATTGTACAATATTTGATCACTGCATGGCCCATAAATGATATCAATTTGAAAAAACCAAACCATTGAAGAGTAATGAGGTTGGTATCCTCCATTCTGCTGTTCATCTCTATGAAAATTTATAGAGGTAAATAAGGCAAAGCCAGGCACTGATAGTAACGAAAGGGTCACTTGTCATTCACACAATAGGCAATGTGCATATAGTGAGAACAGATTATATTTTGGAGGAATTCCATTGCTTCGCAGTGATTAGATCCCTATATATACAGCCAACTTCAACCTCTGCTATTCAAAAACCCTCTGCTTTCTTCCAAGGTGGCCAGTGTATATTACAGTACCACTGAGAGCATCAAAAGCACTCTCTAAAAGTTTCTGATTCCTTTTTAACGACTTTAACTTTTTCGCTATCTAGGGAAGAAAAAAACAAATTGTTCCTTGGAATTTTTCTCGACAACCAATTTGTCTGCTTGTACAGTTATTTCATTATCATTGCAGAGCAAATAGGAGACACCGCTTATTTAATGGAGCAGTACATTAAACTAAAATGCACTAGTTATTCCATTAAATCAAAATGACACATCCATTAGGTATCTCCAACATATTACATTGTAATTAAATGAACTGTGGACCATTGATTTCTTCTTTTCTCCGCTGGTATTGATATGGCCCTGCTTGTGGAATAGTGCAGCGTGTCACTATGTAATTACCATTGCTGTCTCTGGGTTGTTGTGGTCACAGAATTCCTTAGTAAGTTCTTTCAGTGAGCAGTAGACGTGTGATTTTAGCTAGAAAATTGTGACTCTCATGGTAGATTAGCAGAGCTTATTTAATCAGAAGAGTTGACTCAACTATGGAATTTACAAATGGTAACACGGCCTTCTGGTACAGGTTATGACAACCTTGATTGAAAACGCAGATTTTCTTTGATATGTTCTCATAAAAAATATTTCAGTTACACTTAAAGTAGAACTCCAGCCAGAACTTGTTTCATTTTGGATTGTGTGATAACAGGTTAGGTTATCTGTTAATGTTTGTTGTATGTGCTTCTATTGGGAAGCTAACTTAAAGCGTTTGTTACCTTAAAAAAAAAAACGATCCTGTTCCTTTAAAGAATGTTATACAGCACAGTACTTGTGCTGTGTAATTTGGCCTCTTTTATCACCTAAAAACCTGGCTGAGCCTGCCTGGCTATACCTTCCTCTCTGTAAACTGACCACGGTTTATCCTGGCTGCTGAGCCCTGACACCGTGGTCAGTTTACATGCCTCCGTCATCCACAGCTCTCCTGTCTCTCCGCTGTGCTCCTCACCCCTCCCCTCCCTGCCTGTCAGCTCCTGTGTCAGTGCCCGCCCCCCTCCCCTCCTGCTGCTGAAGTTACATCAAACGTTTTATACCATCCTCTGTGTTTAATAATCCTATGTACCCGTGTTTGTGTTTTATAAAATAAGCCATTCTTTACCTGTTTAAAGAGTGCCGTTCGGCGCTTACGTGACCCGCCGCCTCTCTGCTTTCCTGTCTCACAGCTGCAGCGGGCGGGGCCAAGAAACCCCCACTGACGTTAGTCGGGTGGGGAGGAGGAGAGAGTAGGCGGGTGACGTGAGCGGCACTCTGAAAACAGGTAAAGAACCGCTTATTTTTATAAAACAGACACGGGGGCACATAGGATTGTTAAACACAGAGGTTGGTATAAATTGCATATAGTGGCTTAGCAACCACTTTAAAGTGGAGTTCCACCCAAAAGTGGAACATCCACTGGTTGGATTCCCCCCCCCCCCTCAGGTGTCACATTTGGCACCTTTCGGAGGGGAGGAGGGAGAGGATACAGGTGTCCTGTTCCCAAACCCGGGAGCCCAGGCCGTGGCCGATTACGTCAGCAGCCCGGCTCCCTCCTCCTCCTCCTCCAGGCCAGTGAGAAAGCGGAGCAGCGGCTCGCACATGCGCAGTAG
The DNA here is from genome assembly GCA_018402905.1 of Glandirana rugosa. NCBI lineage: Eukaryota > Metazoa > Chordata > Amphibia > Anura > Ranidae > Glandirana > Glandirana rugosa. The sequence goes on along the minus strand of BLSH010433794.1, from coordinate 402,991 downwards.
GGGCCCCGCCATGAAGCCGAAAGGCTCCACTGCTGGGTTCCCTTACCTGCAATGGTTGCGGCTGTGATCGGCGGCGGTGCTGACATCTCTGGACTCCAGGACAGGTAAGTGTCCTAATGCTAAAAGTCAGCAGCTACTGTTTGAGTAGCTGCCGACTTTTAATTTTTACAGGGGCGGCGGACCTCCACATTAAGCCAGCCATAGACTATGTAATTTTCTTTCCTGTAGCCATGGGTTGCAGGAAAGAAAGTGGTTTGTTTCCCCCACCAACACAGTCAATGTTGATGGGGGAATCCCTCCAATGGTGCTATTGGGTTCTCCGGGCGGTGGGGGGGGGGGAGTTGAGCCAACCTGAACGGGAGAACACACAGTGCTTATTGCTAGTCCATTTAGCCACTGGACATAATTGCATGCAAAATCCGACAGGCTGGTTGTACCCAAGTTGATCAATCAGCTTGGATACATTCAGCCTGCCCATAGATGGTTTGAATCTCGGTCGGTCCCTGCTGAACCAGCCCAGATTTGAACCGTCGATGGCCGGCTTTACTTCTTGTCCCAGTGACCACAGTTTCCAGACAATTAAGGAGACACACAGACAGCAATTAAAAATGCGCTTTCCATCTGCATTCAAAACAATCAAAGAGGCGTCTCAGCTACCCTGATTTACTTACCTATATGCTGTTTTCCCTTGTCATAGGGCCATCAGATATTACTTCTCTCAACTTGGCTTTCCTCCCACAAGCTCACGTCTTCCTTTCCTTTTTTTCTTTAACCCTTTCTTTACTATTTGTTTTTTGATCTTTCTTCATTTTTTCCCACTCTTCATTTTCTTCTGTTCTTTGGTCTTTCCTTCAGTTCTTTTTATCCCACTTATTTTCTTTTGTACCCCTTCCTTACTTTACTTTCCATTGGTTTCTTATCTTCTATCCTCCCAAAGTCCCGCCTTCCTACTTTCCTTCCTCAGAGCTCTTTTTCTCCCTTCCACACTGCTTTTGTTTCCCTCCATCCTTCTTTATGTTTTTTTCCTTTACTACCCTCCATCATCTTTTACTTTATTTTATAATCAGCATAGTCTGTAGGTTCTAAATCTTTTTCTGCCCATAGTGTGCATGGGCTCACTGGAAGTTCAAGGCTGATCTCAAAGCAGTATTAAACCCAAAACCAAAATGTAACATACTGCAGCTTACCAACCATTAGATGTGGTGGCTGCATTCGTTTTCTTTTTTAGTCTTCTTTCCCTGGTGATATGGCCATTAACACACCCCCTGTATTAGAGTCCACCACTCTGTATGAACTAGCACTGTTAGTCTGGGGGAAGGGGGGGTTTAGATGTGCTGGCAGATTTAGATACACTAGCAAATTGAAGCCAAACTCTGACTCACACTGCAGTTACAGAAGCATTTACAGCAAACTGTTTTTTTTTCTGTTGGGATAAAGGTTTCACATGAATAAAAGCTGATTATTGTAAGCACCCCTGTCAGTGGCAAATGGTTTGTCTCAACACAAGTGGTTGCATACCTCAGACATGAAATATCCTCAGATGTCTCAATTAAGAACAATAAATGTCATTTCTGTCTGCTGCTTCATTCCTCTGTTATCAGCATGTGTCACTTTTGACAACTTTTTCCTGACACCAAGAGAAAAAAGGTGACAGGGGAGGGACCTCCAGCAGATTGTCAGCCTCAGCTCTGTTCCTGTGAGCTGTGTGCAGGGGGGTGTATTCATCCCCTCCAATCAGCTCACTGAGCTCTACAGAGTGTAACTTCAGCTCTCCACCCCCTTTTTTCTGAATTCTCAGACAAGTTTTATACTGTAATTCAGCATTTTGAACGAATGTAGAGAAGATAAGACTGCAAATAAACATGTGCAACTTAAGTAGGAACATTTGTTTCATCTTTGTGTATCACCAGAGGTTTCTATAAATAGATTAGCAGAGAACATGCCTTGTCACAGCACAGCTCTGAAAGTCTCTACCTAGGTGGACAGGGGTGTGCCTTTCCTCCAATCAGCCGTCTCTTAGTGTAATCCAAGATTACACTGCTGCTGCTGAATGAGGAAGTGAAAATTCTAACACAATGTGCACTTTCTAAAGAATATATAAAGACGAAGACAGCAGATATACATGTAAAACGTATGTAGGGAGATTTGTTTCATCCCTGTGTATCATCTGAGGCTGTTCACTTCACTGGGTATATGTGAGGGTTTACATCCACTTTAAATGATCAGTCCATCCAAAGCTGGTAATGTACTCATCAGTGAAGCATGTTTAACTGAGTCAGCCCCTGATTTCTTATGTGTCTTGGATAATACAAGACTCTGGGATTGATATACTAGAACTGGAGATTGCAAAATCTGGTGCAGTTGTGATTTTGCACTTTCCAGTTTTAGTAATTGAACCCCTCTGTTCTTGTCCAACTGGGAGTATTGGGTGGTTTTGCCCACCTTTGTAGGTTCCAGCACCCCTGGTTGAATTTTACATAAATATATCCAGCAGGGAGAGTGGGACCCCTTTTTAATGGGCACATCAAGTGTGCAGACCCAAGTACAAAAACCTCACAGATTCCCCAAGAGATATAGGAAATTGTCAGGCCCTTTTATTCTCCAGCATGTACAGTTTTGGGAGGACTGACCCAATATAATGCTGCATCTATCAATTCCTTGTGGACTTATTGTTATTCGCCATCACTTTATAAAAAGTTAAATTTAGTAAGAGAATTACTCACAGTATGTTAACATACTTTAATGTAATTTCTATATGATTGTTCCATATTGTTAAATTGTATATTTCCTTGGATCTTACATAATTTTTCCATATTGGATCATTTTTGTTAATTTCCATTAATTAAAAAGGGATATAAACATAATTTATCTTACTCATAACATCAAAAAATTCACTGTCACATTATTTTTGTTTTCCAGGGAAAAGTTGCACAAACAGCTTGCATGTCAGCCTGCAAACACCTTTCCACGTCACTAACACAGATGCTCCTGGACAGTGAACTCAAACAGATCAGCATGGGTGCCGTCCAGCAATTCAACCTTGATGTCATCCAGTGTGAATGTAAGTCCAGGATCTGATACTTACTATAGCCATCCACTGTTGGGTGTGACTCCGTAATTTAGGGTATACTTAACCACTTCACCCCCAGCGACGTAAATAGGCAGCGGCTACTTTTGAGTGGCTGTACCAGGATATAGCCTGCAGCCACACGCTATATCCCGGTACCGTTTTGTAGAGCGGACGGTTGGCTATCTGGGGATAATGGCCGATCTGGCTCGGGAACCGTTCGATTGATTTCCCCCGGGGTGGGAGGGGACACCCCCCCCTCCCGCCGCCTTCCGCCGCTCTTCTCCGGTCTCCCATCCCACCGGGAGACCGGAGCTATGATCCGGCGCGTCCGCTGGCTCAGAGGAGACCTGGTAGAAGCCGGAATCAGCTCCGAACGGGTCTCCTTCAGCAAATTCCGTAAAGCAACGTCATAACATCACTTCCGGGTTACTCGGCAGCTAACGGTGCCAGTTTTAAAAAAATGACAGTATTCAGAATCAACGTTTTTGGTGATCTGAATACTGTGAAGTGTAAAGGAGGGATGGGCCCAGCCCTCCATAAAGAGTACCTGTCACCATATATTACTATCACAAGGGATGTTTACATTCCTTGTGATAGCAATAAAAGTTATCAGAATTTTTTTTTTTTTTTAAAGGAACAGTGTTAAAAATAAATAAATAAAATAAAAAATTAAAGTGCCCACTGTCCCCGCGAGCTCGTGCAGCAAATAAAATGCATACGTAAGTTGCGCCCGCACATAAAAACAGTGTTCAAACCACACATGTGAGGTATCGCGATCGCCAGAGGGTGCGCAATAATTCTAGCAAAAGACCTCCTCTACACCTCTAACCCGGTTACCGTTAAAAATTTTTAAAGCGTTGCCTATGGAGATTTTTAAGTACCGGACTTTGTCGCCATTCCGCGAGTGCGCGCAATTTTCAACCGTAACATGTATGGTATCTATTTACTCGGCATAACATCCTCTTTCACAATAGATAAAAAAATGGCCTAACTTTTCTGTTGTCTTATTTTCTCAAAAAAGTGAAAATTTTCCAAAAAAATCGCACTTGAAAGACCGCTGCGCAAATACCGTGTGACAAAAAGTATTGCAACGATCGCCATTTTATTCTCTAGGGTGCTTGAAAAAAAAAATATATAATGTTTGAGGGTTCTAAGTAATTTTCTAGCAAAAAAAATGTTTTTAACTTGTAACCAACAAATGTAAAAAAGGGCCCCGATTGGTAAGTGGTTAAATTATTTAATCTCAAATTATTTTAGTTATTTAATAACTAAAATCTAACTTTTACTTATTTAACCATTTCAATACAGGGCACTTTTACCTCCTTCCTGCCCAGACCAATTTTCAGCGCTCTCACACTTTGAGCCCACGTTCACATTGGGCCGATTTGACGTGTCAAATCGCATGCCAAATTGGAGCCTGTTGCCGCCAATGGCACTGTCCAATTCGGTGCACCGCTGACTTTGCAGTGTCACACACCGATTCCCAAAAGTGTTTTCTGCACTTTTCGGGGTGGTTTCGATAGACATCTGTGCATGAACCTGCACATATGTCTATCAAATCGCCTCCAAAGTCGGTCTGAAATGCTGGTTTGAAATTTCAAACCTGCCCTCAGTGTGAATGTGGGCTGAATGACAATTACTCAGTCATGCTACACCCAAACAACATTTTTATCATTTTTTTTCACACAAATAGAGCTTTCTTTTGGTGGTATTTAATCACCATTGGGTTTTTTATTTTTTGCGATATACGTGAAAATTTGGAAAAAACAAACTTTTTTTTCGTTTCCTTTATAAAATTTAGCAAATTAGTAATTTTTGTTCATAAATTTGGGACAAAATGTATACTGCCTCATACTTGGCAACTATCCTGGTTTAAATTCCCTCGTCTCTTGAAGTTTTAGTCCTGTGCTAGGTCCCGATATCTAAGTGTTAAGTGCTGCTACTAATGCTACCCAACTCTGCCCAATTGTTGTGTACATATGACTCACCTGCAGACCCTGGGTTTACATGCAAATAACTTGCATTGATATGTAAATATTGGTGGCATTCCTATGTAAATAGTGGTGACCGGCAGCATTCATATGTAAATAGAGTTGGCATTCATATGTATATCATGCCCCCCATATCCACCATCACCTATACTGAATGCCGCCCACAAAGGGGCATGCTTGAAAGTCCTGCCTGCAACTGTGGTCATTAAGCCTAACAGCAGCCTGTTCTACAAAGGTAAGCAAACTGGTGGGGTGTGGGAGGGTAGTGTGGGGTGTGCAGAGGTAGGCAGAGAAGGAATTACAGTTTGGGGTGCACAGGTGAGCAAGAAGGGGATGTATAGAGGTAAGGAAGGTGCAAAGATGAGCAGAGGAGGCAGGAAGAATTAAAGGGGGGCTTGGAGTGTAGAGGATGGGGGAGGTTTGGGGATCAGAGATTAGCAGGGGTTTTAGGAAGCAAAGGTGTACTGACAGGGTGGATAAAGATGTAGGTCGCGTGTAGGGTAACCCATTCATTTCAATGGGCTGCTCTATGTGCTAGAATTGCAGAACAAAAACCCTAACCCTTTTTCAAAATCACACGGTTCCACAGCACATGTCAGCAGATGTGTGAAGGTGCCATTAACAATTGATGGCACTGCTGTGTATCTGCTAAAGGGAAGCATGTTTCTGTGGTGTCAGGAATGCAACTTTGCATTCCCCAGTCCATGGTGTGCAGGCAGTGAGGAGATAATGTGCTGTAATCTCTAACAACCAATCAGTGTGCAGTAATGATGTGCTGTAACCTCTAGCAACCAATCAGTGAGCAGCATTGATGTACAGTAATCTCTAACAACCAATCAATAAGCATAAATCATGTGCTGTAACCTCTAGCAACTAATCAGTGAGCCATAATGTGTGCTGTAACCTCTAGTAACCAGTCAGTAAGCGGTAATAATATGCTGTAACCTCTGGTAACCAATCGCAATCAATGCCTGATCTGATTCTGTGAACTGATTTTGAGTCTAGCTGCTATTTATTGTATGTCTCAGAGGTGGAGAGCGAAATTGCATGGGGGGGCCCTAGAAAATGTTTGCCCAGGGTCCAATCAATATTAAAGATGGCCCTGTATGTAGTCCTGTAGAGAGGTAATGCCTTATTGACCACATTTTTCCAAAAAACAAAAGAAGGAGCCGCAGGATGATTGCCTTCCTAGCATAAAATAATGTGACTGATATAAATGTTCTTTGTGCCCTCCTGGGGACCAAGTCCTCTACCAGCCCCAAAAGACAAATGGGGATGGTGGCAGAAATCGGCACCTGCAAAATATCTTGCAACGTCTGCAAAACCTCTGTCCAAATACGCTGCACTGCACTGCAATGCCAAAAAATATCTCCAGCACCCAGCCGATGACGTCCCATAAATTGAGGGCAACCGAGCAGGTGTATAATAAATTCTGTGGACCAACTTAAACTGTATGGGAAGGTCCCTGGCCGAAATCAGGGACTGAAATGGTGCCTCCCAAATGTCATTCCAGTCCTCCCCCTGAAAATTGGGAACTAACTGCATCCAGACATCTCTGCATTTGACCAGTGCTTTAGGCCTTATTGTGAACAATTCCTTATACACTCTAGACATAGGTTTCACCATATCTTCATCAGTCAATAACAGCTCTATATCAGAGGAGCGGAGATCCAAGACATCGGAGTGCTGGATCCGAAATGCTGTTAAAATGGTGTAATTTGGGGTTGCGCCACAAAGGAGTTGATGGGGATATTGAGCCAGGCGACATAATACCACGTACCCTGTCCCGTGCCCTAAGTGTCATCTTCATGGAGCCTGTCAGTGAGGGTTGCCCCTCTACCCCTCTGAAAACCAAATTGGCCAAGCCTTCATAGGATCCAAGGAGTGCCGCCTCCAATTCTGTGGCGGCATCCTCCGAATCCGGCAGTAGCCATCTTCTTGCTAAGACTAAAATACATCCGTGGGACCCAAATGGGGGCATTATGAAGGAAATACAGGAATAATGGCAATATCTTCATTTTAAGGAGGTTCACCCTCCCTATCAGCAATAAGGGAAGAGATCTCCAGGCCTCCAGTCTGCTATCGGTATAAGAGGTAGAAGGTTGGGATTCATATAGTCTCCTACCCTGGGTGATATTTGAACGCCTAGGTATGTGATTTTGGAGATCCACATGATGGGGATAGCTGGGTCAGCTAGTGCTCGTGTCCCATCATCAAGTGGCATTGCACACGATTTGGTCCGATTGACCTTAAGACCAGAAAACCTTGCAAACATCGTCAGAATTTCGAATACTGCCCTCAAAGATGGTCCTGGATCTTTCAGAAAAGCAGCATATCGTCTGCATAGAGAGCAGTACATTCCTGAATGCCACCTACTCTAAGATCCTGAATCTTCCCAGACGTCCGCAATGCTATCCCCAGCGGCTCTATCATTAGAGCAAATAGTGTGGGCTATAACGGGCACCCCTGTCGAATTCCCCTGCCTATACGGAAAAATGCAGATGTTGTGATGCCGATATGGAGCGCCACCACCGGGTTACTGTAAGGCAGGGAAATCCATTTTAGAAATCTAGGCCCGAATCCCATCCTGTCCAGCACTACAGTGGGGATCGAAAGTTTGGGCACCCCAGGTAAAAATTTGTATGGATC
>BLSH010433794.1:376686-393912 GCA_018402905.1 Glandirana rugosa | reverse complement strand
TAGTGACTCCTCCTCTATCTCCACCGGTAATCTTCGAAGGGAGGTGTGTTCCGGGGTCCAGGGCTACCCAAGTGCTAACTTACCATGTCCGTTATATAACATGAAAACTGAGGGTTCGAATCCAGGGAGATAGTCATGACGGATCTTGCCCCCCGTAACGGTAGAAAGGATGACCTTCGTGTACACTATAATGATGGGTTTGGCCCATTCCTGGGAGAACTCACAAGTAGCATATCTGGCTAATTGGTTCTAAACTTTTAAGAGTGTTTTTATAACCGGTAATCTGAAAGGGCCCAGTAAAGTCCTGTCACCTCATGATCAACCTGTAAATGTGTAAATAGTGTCAGTTGACTTGCCCGGGATAAATTCCGTCTGGTCAATGTCAACCAACGAGGAAATGACCCGGGAAAGTCTAATGGCCAATATTTTTGTGAGAATTTTCAAATCTTGGTTAATCGGTCTATACGATGAACACTCAAGAGGGTCCTTACCCGGTTTGGGTAGTAATATCACATGTGCTTCCAGTAGGAAAGATGGCAATGCCCCCCGTTCTAGGCAGTACTGATAGAGGGACCTAAGCTTGGGAGTCAAAAGTACAATATATTGCCTGTACCATTCAATCGTGAACCCATCGGGACCTGGGGCCTTGTGTGGAGGGAAGCTTCTAATGGCCACCTCTATCTCCTCCTCAGTGATGTCTGCCTCAAGTTGTTCCCTCTCTGCGTCCTCCAAGGTGGGCATGGGTAGCGAGTCTAATGCCTCGTACACCCGGTGCGACGGTCGTTTGACCGCACGTTCAACTTTTGCCCAAAATCGGCTTTTGGCTGTTGTGTCTAGCTTATTGACATGAGTCAAGTAATCGTACAACAAAGCTTCAACAATCCAAATGTAGTGACGTGTTAAGAGCGTATAAAGAGGAAGTTCAGGTGCATGTGATTTGTTAATTAGGAACGTAGGTTTACACGAACGGACACTTCCGGGCGTTCCTGACTTCTGAACATGCGTGTTTGCATGTACAGCTTTGTTGGCCTACCTTCTCTATACACACGATTTAACAGTTGTACGATGCCTTGTTCAACAAAAGTTTTCTAGTCTGCTCATCCAGCTTCTGTTGTACAACCGTCGCACGTTGGCTGTTCTAATCGCGTGTACTAACGGTCGGATGATCGTACAACAAGCTGTTATACGACTGTTGTTGTATGACCATTGGACCGTGTGTACGGGCCTTAAGAGTTGGTTCAGTTCCTCTTCTGGATATGTCGGGATATGGGCATACAGTCTGGAGTAAAACTGGACAAACGTGTCCATAATGTCTGAGGGGTCAGTGACCAAGACCCCCCTGTTCAGTCCTAATGTATAGGATATTGTTCTGGGCCCTCTGCTCTGCAACCAGGATGGCCAGGAGTCTAACGTTCTTGTCACCCTGGTCAAATAAGGCCTCCGCTTGTCTATTGAGAGATGTATGAGCCCTGTTCGAATAATGTAATATCAATTCTCTACGAGCCTCCAAGAGCGCCCTATACATCTCCTCAGTATTAGAGGAGTCATGTAGGTCCACACACTCCCCCTCCCTCTCCTGAAGCCTCTGCGAGATAGCACCATATTCCACCCTAGCACTTTTGATGGCTGAAACATAGTGCCCTCTCATGCATGCCTTAAAGGCATCCCACACTATCGGGGCCTCAACTGAGATAGCATTCATTTTCCAGTATCCAGTTAACTCAGGACCAACCTGATCATTCACAGCTTCCACTTCCAACCAACCCAGGCTCAAGCGGCAGGTACCCCTCCTGCCTCTCGATGGAAGTGAAAACTGGACGGACAGGGGCGTGTGATCTGATATTCCTCCCTATAAATATTCCACCTTGGTTACTAGCTGCATCAACTGAGAGTTTGCAAACGCCAAATCATTTCAAGAAGATTTGTGGGTTTTAGATAAGGGTAAATAGCTCCTAGGCATTGGATTCTTCCACCTCCACAACTCGGTCTAAGACGCCGATTCCGCCCATGTCAAGAGGTGTGAAGAAGAGGCTCTAGATTAATTGGAAGAATCCAACACCGGATCCAGTGTGGCATTAAAATCATCTGCTAAAAGCACAGGGAGATGCACAAATGGTGCCAATTTAAGCAATATTTCATACAACTGTACTTGGCTATGAATACACATTGACTAATGCTAATTTACACGTACCAATATCTGCAATTACTATCAAGTACCTTCCCCCTGGATCAGAGAGAACTTGATGTATGGTGCTAGGCTTTGCCTTACTAATCAAGATAGCGTCCCCCTGGCGTATGTAGAGTACGTAGCATGGATATCCAGGGGCGGCGTAAGGCCAATATTCTACCGCCATCCACGTTTGTCTCCTGTAAAAAAAAAAGTGCATGAGGTTTCAAGGGTTTCAAGTTTAAAGTTTAAACAATATTCTGCCCTTACAGGCAGAGGGTCACCTCCTGAACTCCAGCTGAAAGGGAATGTCATGAGAATGTCATAAAGAAACTGAAAGGTAGAAGGTTGCACAAGTCCCAAGAGCCAAACTTTTCTCATGGAAAACCAACCCCTGCTGCAATGTGAACCAGTCAACTGCACACGCAGCTTGTATCCCTAAACCTCTTCCAAACAACTAGGAACGTGTCTTCAAACTGAGCTTAGAGTCTTGTAGTCCTTCTGTAGACAGATAGCAAGTCAACCTGTGCAATAGCCAGGGCTAATAATGGGCTTAATGCGCGGATTGTAGGAAAACCAACCGTGTCCCCCTCCCATTTAGTTGCAATTGTAATCCAGCCGCTAGCAATAGGTTATACCAGACAGGATCCATCACAAGTCCTTTGGCTAGCAATCTGACACATTCAGAGCAGCATTATTAAAGAAAGTAGCTCGGCATAGAAGAACATTCAAAAGGGGCAAACCGCCAACTTAGCATATGTGATGATTATAGGGAATCAAGCCAGTCACTCGCCTCCATTGGTGTATCAAAGAAGCATACAGTACCTTGATGGGGAACCCACAAGCGACCTATGACACCATTTCATGGAGTCCATATTCTATTTATACAACCATACTGTTCACTGCCTTTAGTTCTGAGTGTATATCAGAGATTTTGTGCAAGCTTTGGATCCAATCTTTACAATTAGCTAGGCAAGAAACTACATTATAAGCAGTGGGACTTTAAAACCTGTAGTGGGCCGTAGACATGTTAAACGTAAATGTATTGGCTTCACCTTACTTATCCAGTGAAGCCAGATGGCCCAACTAACCATAATTTACATTCTAGCATTGCGGATGTACAACTAAGTTTGCTTTTGGTTTATGTTGTTGTGGGAACATGTTTAATGCGGGATCTGAAGCCTATTTTGTTATAACTTTTGTCGATATGAAGAATGTCTCCAATCTGAAAGCAATATAATATTAAATTGCAGCACATGCAGGAACCCATGTCAGATCTTAGTGATCAGCATGACAATATTGTGGATCTGATATTTCTATATTATTCATGGAGTGTGCTACAAAGCTGTATTATAAATGCACTTGGTGATTTGTGTAGTAATTTAAGATGCCAAGAGAATCAGAGTGCCAGTGTGCATACTTAATAAGGGAATTCTCTTCTTGTCATCACTTTCCTAAAACCAAGTTTTAACATGTCAGCCTCACTGTTGATGTCACACTAATTAACTGTGCCACCTAGGAAATGTAAGGGTAGTATGTAGCACAGCTCAGGGAGTATAGACTCTTATCTACTTAGGAGTTTCCTTAGCAGCGTCATCAACCATCATAACATCAGCACGTTTCATGCCCTCATTATATGTGTGTTTCCAGACAGACTGGCGACCCTTGTGGTCAGTGACTGGGGTTAGAGGCCATTGTGAGTGGGTGGAATAGGTATTCAATGAACATTCAAGGAACATTTTGGAATTCTTTTCCTATATGGGCCCTTGTTGCTTCATAACTAATGAATAGACATCTATGTTTAGAAAACGTGCAAGAGTCACGAATAACAGCTTCAAAGAGAAATATGAGACCTATCATCCTGAATAATATATATGTAAAAACAGTCAGGAGTCATTGTTGGAAGGGTCTGACCTTTTTAGTATTTGGCAGAATATTAGCAAATCTGATCTATTTGAAGAGGTTTTATTTTTAACAGAAAATGGCAACGATTTTTTTTGTTCCTAGCTACTGGGAAACAATGGCAACATTTTACTTTGGAACCCCACAGTCTTAGTACAGGCAGTCCCCTAGTTACAAATATCCGACTTACAAATGACTCCTACTTACAAACGGAGGGAGACAACAGTAAGTGAGAGCAAATCTACTCCTAGGAAGGGAATTCACTCCTGTAAGAGTTACCATGGGAGAAAGGGGTCTCCACTGAAGCTTTATCACCAATCCTTGTTTGCACAACAACTCAAAATTTTCAAAATTAAATTTTCATAGGGACAGAAAGTGAGGTAAAATCTTCTGAACAGAAACATAGACAGCAAAACAAACCTTACAGGGGTGTTACCCCTTCCCTATGCTATCCAACAAAACTTAAAAAATATTTTTTGGCTGGAGCTACACTTAAAAAATGTACCCGCTCCCACTTAAAAACAAATTCAACTTAAAGTGGAGTTCCACCCAAAAGTGGAACCTCCGCTTTAAGGGAAGGTGACCCCCTGACATGCCACAATTGGCATGTCATTTTTTTGCTGGGGGACCTGGAGAGAGGTCCCAGGTCCACTTCCTCTCCTAGAGCCGGGGCTCCGGAAGGAAGTTCACCTCCCCCTCCCTCCCTCTCAGCGATTTTCTGGCACACGTCACAGGTCCCAGAAGATACGCCAGCCATTCACAAGGTGTAGCGTGACTCGCGCAAGCTCAGTGTGTGCCTGGCTTCGAAGCCACACTTGTGGCCACCGAGGGGAGGGGGAGAAGAACAAGCCCTCGGGTGACCGCATCGCTGGAGCGAGGGACAGGTGAGTGTCCAATTGTTAAAAGTCAGCAGCTACACTTTTTAACTGGGTGGAACCCCGCTTTAAGAACAAACCTACAGACCTTATCTTGTTTGTAACCCGGGGACTGCCTGTATACTGCTGGTACAAAACCAAAAGATTACTGTGCATAGGTAAAAAAGCAAAATGGCTTCCAGCACAATTTGTGATACCAAATCAAAAATATTATAAACACAAATGTAGTGCTAAATCATATTAAACAAATAGCAAATACTCCATAATATTATATATGTGTTAAAATCATAAAGAAACCAACAATGAGTGATAGTCAGAAGCCCACTGGTCAATTTTGACCTATTAACACCATATAGTGTGAATACAGAGTCCGCACAAAAAAAAAGTGTTGGTTCAATCTTCCAATTGTGAACACCAATGTAGGAAAAAAGACGAAGACTGGTACACCCAAGAAAAGAACACACTCCAGGTTCTTACTAGATCAGACTGACCATTAAATATATCAATAGTCAACAATGTCCTCCCCATGCATCTCCTCTTTTCACACCCAAATGAGTCATTGGATTAAGCTACCTTTTTGGGGTGCGTGAATCTATTCAAAATGATCTTCCTGCCGAAATGTCTTTATATTCTTGCTAATTCCCCAGTATTTGTTTCCAAACATGACTTCCAGGGAATGGACTCACTTCTCACTAACTTCCTTTGGCAGCCTAAAGCCCCGTACACATGGGCAGAATGTCGGGCGACATTTGTCGGCGCAAAAAATACCGGCCGACATTCTGCCTGTGTGTATGTCGGTCTGTCTGACAGAAGCTGGCTGTTTGGCTGGCTTTTGTCGGACGTGCATGCTGGAAGACCAGCAGCCGACCGTCTCCCAATCAGCGCTCTCAGCCAATGGTATAGAGCGCTGATCGAAGTGTTCTGGGGGGGGGGGGCATCCCCCTGTCAGAACACAATCAGCGGGGAGATCGCTGGACTAACCTTGCATTGTTAGTATAACGGCTCTCGACCAGAGCTGTCAGGTTTTTGTTTTTTTTGCTACTGTAGTGTGTACCAGACTTTCTTTGGAGACTCTGCAGCTTGCTGTCTCGGGGGGGGGGGGGGGGCTGCCATTGCCTAATTTGAGGCTCTATTACTATGCCACCCATTTGTTTTATATCCACTGGTGGCTTTTTCCCCAACAGAGCAATGCAGCCAAAGTGGCGGTGATCTTCTCATTTGAGACTTTGGGTAACCTTATTTACAGACAAACACTTAACACTACTACAGGGACAGTAACTCTAAAGGCCTCTTTGCTGATTTATAACCAATGCTTAAATATTTTAGATGAAACTAAGCACCTCTGTTCCCCCAACTAGCCGTTATGGTTTAATCCCTGTTTGTCACAGGTCTGCAACCTACCAGATAGTCTGCATTGAGCTACGTACGGTTTAACCTATCTTCATCAATTATATCAAGAGGGGGCTTATTTAAAACTTTAATAGACTTGCAGAGAGAGCTACATATCCCCCTGGGATGACAGGTGGCTGGTTGATATCCTGGACCTCTCTCCAGGTGACTTGAAGGAGGTATATGCCTCATATCCCGATACTGTAATGTCAGCTAGGGACAAACTCATACAATATAGATACTTACACAGAACGTATTATGCATCTAAACGTTTATTTCTTATGCGCAGACACACTACCCCCACGTGCCATGAATGTGAATCAGAACAACAGGACTTTATGCATATGGTTTGGTGCATTAAGGCCAGACTGTTTTGATCTGAGATAAATGCATTTATTTCGGTTCATTTTGATTTCCCCAATGTTTGTAGCCCTAAATGGTGTCTTCTCAGGGTATTTGATGATATTTAACTTATTGCTTAAGCTAAATGATTCTTAAGAATGCTGCTCTATACGCCAGGAAAACCATTGCATTATATTGGATACGTTTTGACCCCCTGCTCATTGATTTCTGGAAATGTTTAATCGATCAGAACCTCCCACTTTATGAGCCAACTTATGAGGCAAGAGGGTGTCCAGGGAAGTTTACTAGACCCTGGGGGCCCTGGCTGGACACACAAAACACCAGTGACTGTCTGCTACATTTAAGCCTACACGCCGAACACACGGGCCGAATGTTGGGTACATTGGCAGGTTCATTAAAAATCATTCAGCCCATGTGTATACCAGCCGGTCTGACAGAAGCCGGCCATTTGGCTGGCTTCTGTCGGATGAGCATGCTGTCAAACCAGCTGACCGGATTGTTCTGGTTGAGGGAAAGTCCCCCTGTCGGGACACAACAGCTCAGCAGGGCAGATCACTGTACTAACAATGGATTGTTAGTACAGAGGCTCCGACCGGAGCTGTCAGTTTTTTTGTTTTTTTTTGGGCTGAACGAAAAAAAAGAGTGGTGTGTACCAGGCTTAAAGTGGTTGTTAAGCCACTACACTATAAACATCCCATCCCGCCAGTGTCTGTGTTATATAAAAAAAAATGCAGATTATACCTTATATCAGAGCATCTCCCGGTGGTCACGTGACAGCTATAGCGGGAGGGGCCGAGAACTCCCACTGACGTCAGCCGGGGAGGAGAGCGAGCCGAGGAGTCACGTGAACAAGGGGAGATGCTCTGATATAAGGCATAATCTGCATTTATTTATATAACACAGACACAGGGGCACATAATGCTATTTTACAGAGGGGATGGTATGTTTATAGTGTAGTTATGATTGCAGCAGGAGGGCAGGGCTGGGGAGTGGACAGAGCTGACAGGCAGGCAGGCAGTGAGGGAGGGGGGAGAAGACAGAGGAGAGCTGTGGATGACGGAGGCACTTAAACTGACTATGGTGTCAGGCCTCAGCAGCCATGATAAACCGTGGTCAGTTTACTGGGGGAAGGACAGAACCAGACAGGATGAACCAGGCTTTTTAAATGATAAAAGGGGCCAGCTTACACAGCACAAGCACTCTGTTGTTATTCATGCTTTTAGGGAACAGGATCTGTTTTTTTTTTTTTAGGGTAACAAACACTTTAAGTCTCTGACCCCTATACCTTAGTTACCCTTTGTTTTAAGTCGAACCCTCCCCTCTGTTCTTGCTACTACCCTCTTTTGAGCTGGAGGGTAGAGTGCCGCTATGACTTTTGGGACAACGACTAGCATTGTGCCATTCTCTTTCTTTTTCTTTTAGTAACTTTTTGTGGTGATAGGCGCCTGGTTGAACGCACTGAGTCTAATAACATATATGATCCTGTTGATTTGAACAGGAATTGCGGTGCTATACACATCTCGCATGTCAAATTCAAATCTGCATGGCCATTGGGTCCCCGTCCCACGGGATCTTCATTGATTTTTGATTTACCTTTGATGGCAAATCACAATTACACAAACTAGCTACAAATAGTAAGATTTTGGATTTACCTGTAAAATCCGTTTCTGGGTAAGACTAAAGTTCCTGTGTCCTGCACTGTACACCGAGGAAGGGATTTTTCTGGTAAGTGAAAACAAAAACAATTGCGCACTGTCCATAAAAACTTTTTTGATTTGCACTATCATTTAAATTTTCAGGACCATCTTTCAGGGGGTTTCCTTCTTGGTCCAAGCAGACCAATAAAAAGTGATCACCCCAAAAGCTTGTCCTGAAGATGTAAATGTTAATTCCAACAAAAAAAGTATCACTGAAGTGCAATAAGTATATTCTAATGGGCCCAGCAGTTCGGCTCCATAACAATACTGACACACCATGTCTGTGCAGTTTGTTGAACTTGTATTGTATTATATACAGTAGTTTTTAGCCCAGCATCCAATGCCATAATGCCCTGTGAGCAAAGTTCATAAACTGTACATGTCAATGTCACAAAGCCCAGAAGTATACAGACAGAACAAGCAGTTCCTGTTAAAGCAACATAGCCAAATCTATAATGATCATGGAGAAATACTAATCCATCTGTGGATGCTGTTGATGAGCACACAATCTGTTCATGAATTGGTTGCACCGCCATGTGCATCTCCAGTATTGGATTGCACAGTCGCTCTGGCTTCCTCATTCAGTTGCTCCGGTATTCAACAGTGCAAGCAGGGGGTCCACATGTTCATGTTTCTCTGCCACATTTTGCCTAAAAAGGCTTCCTCAGAGGGTATGGTTCCTTATGTTTGAAAATGTAACTCTCTAATATAGCATCTTCATTTAAAAGGTAAAATCTTGTTAATCTTGTTGCATTTGCACAGACTGATATGTGAAATCTATTTGAAGCCCATCTCTGGACAAAAATTAACTTAATGAAATAAAACATGCCAACCACCTACATGACACTGTCCAGCCAGACTCTCCAGCAAATGCTTTTTTTCCAGCCTGGCAGCTGAATGAAAACAAAGAAACAGAGGATCCTGGGTGGGGACATTAGCCAAATATGGTGACAGTCCTTCTGGAGCATATTGAGTTGGAGGTTGGTGTGTTCAGTTTTGGTGGGCATCACTCATTGTGATTGACATCGATCTATATTGCTGGACAGGGTATTTCCCCCTTGTTCAGGAGGGAGGGGGTGCATGCTTACTCCCACCCTTCCTAGATAGTCAGGTTGGATGCTTGGGTGTGGTATAGCTTTCGGGGGGGCACATGCTTTTTCTCCTGTTTTTTGCATGGGGTCCCCCCCTAAATCCATTCAGACCCTCATCAGAGATAATAGGGGGGTTCATAGGGGGAACACATGCTGTTTTTTCTATGGGCTCCTTTCTTACAATCCATATCAGACCCTCATCTAAGATTAAAGTCTGATATGGATATTGAGGGAAATTAGCAGCCAGAACATGCCATTTAGCAATAATTTATTTATTTTTTTCTTTGTAAACGTCACTTTCGCTTTAATACATAATATGCGTGTACAACATGATGTACAGGTTAAAGGTTCCCCCAAGCATGTTATTTAAAGGAATCGCATATTTTTAATATTTCCCCTTAAAGTGTCACTAAACTGGGAACAGTAAAATCCTCAGCGGAGCCCAGAGGAGACATGTAGGGTCTTTTAGACCCTGCATGTCTCATTAAAGAGAACCTGTCACCTAAAAATCATCACATAAGGGACCTTTTGTCCTCATGTGATGAAAAAAAAAGTTAAGCACTTAATGTTGAGGCCCCCCACCCCCACATATATACGCATGTACAAATGTAGACGCATGAGCCGGGGGTGCCTACGCGTGAAAACGTTGATTGCGATACACATGTTATATATTGCCATGCACGCTGAAGTGGGAGCAATAATTTTAGCACAAGACCTCCTCCGTGACTCTAAACTGATGACCTATAGGGGGCTTTTGAAGTGTCCCCTATAGAAAATATAGGGTACTGAAGTTTGTCGCCATTTCACGGGTGCACATAAATTTAAGCTTTGACATGTTGGGTATCTATTTACTCAGTGCAACCTCATTGTTCATATTTTGCCAAAACGTGGCTAGTTTATTACATTTGTTTGCCCTAAAATTAACTTTAGTGTGTTTTTATTGAAATATTTGCATTTCCTAGACCTTTGCAGTAATATCAAGTGACATAAAAAATTGGAACTGCCATTATTTTATTCTCTAGGGTGTCTGCTTTCAGAAAATATATAATGTTTGATGGTTTTATGTAATCTTCAAGCCTAAAATTATTTTTTAAACATGTGCAAAAAATGAAAAAACAGCTCTGGGAGCAAAAGGATTAAAAGAGGTGCCTCCTGCCGTATGGTGTTTGCATTGGTGCATGTTGCCCCCAGAGCAGTGCCCAGCTTTCCATTTCCGTTGTTTTACAACCCCTTCCCTATTAGTCTTTAAGGAGATGTTTACCTTAAAACTAAAATATGTAAATCTACTGGCATCCACAATCTAAAACTAACCTATCTAGCCCTATAAAGAAGAAATTGCTAAAACATATTTTTTTTGAAGCCGCTGTCATATCCCATCCTTGCACATCTCCAACCAATAGCATAAGCGAATACCCCCTTCTGTGCAAAAATAATGGTTTCTGATTGTAAGATGATGTCATACAATCAGAAACCATCTCTATTTTAAAGTAATAAATGATCCATAACGAGATCCGTCGGAGCCAGACCAGGAACTCCCAACCATGGAGCCCAGATCTTTTCAAATTTGGTGCTGCTGCCTCTATGTTGATAAATTCATTTTTTAAACCTGATAGTTTTAACCATTTGAGTCACCCACTCTCTCACTGTGGGGGGTCCCCAGACCTCCAATGTTTCAAGATCAATTTTTTGGCCTTGAAGAGAGCCCTCGTTATGCCCAGTCCATGAGCCTCCTCCACAAGATCCACGTCTATAATCCCTAAGAGGCATGATTTAGGGTCTTCAGTTAATTTGACTTAAAAAATACACAGTTAATGATCCATATCACCTCCTTCCAATAAATGTGCAGTTTTGGAAATCTCCACATAAGGTGGATCAGGTCTCCATGATCTCTCATGCATTGAGTACAGACCGGATCATCCCGTACCCCCATTCTTGCCAGTCGTAATGGACACGCAGGAGAAGGTATAGCTGTGACAACCTTTGGGCCACAATTAAAGAGCACTGTGGGACTGTTGCCAGGGCCTCTTCCCACTTGTCTTCCTCAAATGGGCCAACATCCTGTTCCCACCTGGACACCACCCATCTGGTGTTACCGGGGAGAAATGTATTAAGTAGCATTGAGTGAGCTACAGGAGATAAACCCCTTATAGGTTGTTACTTCACTCATGTAGTTAAATATTGGTGTGGGGCTTAGGGTCCATGAATCGACTTCTCCCTGGGCCTTAATTGCATGCTGTAGTTGGAAATAAAAGAATAACATGTTGGAGGGAAGCTTGAACTCTGCTTGCAAGTCTTTAAAGGGGCGTAATTTCCCTTCTCTAAATGTTTGCCTCAAATGTGTAATTCCATATGATTGCCATTTCGAGCTCTATTGTAATTTACCCAGTTCCGAATATCTCTTATTATCCCAAATGGGGCTAAATCTGGTAAACCCCTCCACTTGCTGGATAGTTCTGACCTTGTTCCATATTTTCTGTATTAAGTTATGGGGGGATATACTTTGTTGGATTTAGAGAAGTGGAGAGCCTCTAAGCCTTCTGCCGCCACTCTGCCAGTCGTGAGACTTATTAGCTGCACTGTGGAATCTATCAAGTTCAGCTCCTGATCTCTGCCAGTGTTTATAAGCCTAGTAATATGTTGTAATTGGAAGGCTAAATAGTGTATCCAAGGATTTGGGAGTGCCATGCCTCCCGCTCCCTTAGAGTGTTGTAGTTGTTCCAATCTTACCCTAGCAGTTATGTGGATTTACAGATTTTAGTGTTAAGGTGAACATCTACTTTAAAAATAGAGACATTTAAATTTCAAGTTTCTTTAATAGGGTTTGCATAGAGTTCGTAATTTTCCTTAGCGTGTTTATGTAAAAACGGCAAATCACAAATACACAAACAAACTACAAATAGTAAGATTTTCGCTGCTGTTCTTGTACAATCAAAACATGGAATTGTGGTACTGAGTTTGCCAATTTGATTTTGAGTAAAGCAGAGAATTTTGTTTCATGGAGGTACAGTGCCTTGAAAAAGTATTCATACCACTTGAAATTTTCCACATTTTGTCATGTTACAACCAAAAATGTAAATGTATTTTATTGGGAATTTATGTGATAGACCAACACAAAGTGGCACATAATTGTGAAGTGGAAGGAAAATGATAAATGGTTTTCCAATTTTCTTACAAATAAAAGTGTGAAAGTGTGGCGCGCATTTGTATTCAACCCTCCTGAGTCAATACTTTCGCTGCAATTACAGTGGCAAGTCTTTTTGGGTATGTCTCTATCAACTTTGCACATCTAGAGAGTGAATTTTTTGCCCATTCATCTTTGCAAAATAGCTCAAGCTCTGTCAGATTGGATAGAGAGCTTCTGTCATCAGTAGTTTTCAAGTCTTGCCACAGATTCTCAATTGGATTTATGTCTGGACTTTGCTGTATGTTTTTAAGGTTGTTGTCCAGCTGGAAAGTGAACCTCCACCCCAGTCTCAAGTCTTTTGCAGACTCTAATAGGTTTTCTTCTAAGATTGCCCTGTATTTGGCTCCATCCATCTTCCCATCAGCTCTGACCAGCTTCCCTGTCCCTGCTGAAGAAAAGCATCCCAACAACATGATGCTGCCACCACCATGTTTCATGGTGGGGATGGTGTGTTCAGGGTGATGTACAGTGTTAATTTTCCCTCACACATAGCAAAACTGCTTTTGGGCCAAAAAGTTCAATTTTGGTCTCACCTGACCAGAGCAGCTTCTTGTGCCCCCCACATGGCTTCTTGCAAACTGCAAACAGGACTTCTTATGGCTTTCTTTCAACAGTGGCTTTCTTCTTGCCACTCTTCCATAAAGGCCAGATTTGTGGAGTGCACAACTAATGGTTGTCCTGTGGACAGATTCTCCCATCTGAGCTGTGGCTCTCTGCAGCTCCCCCAGAGTTACCATGGGCCTCTTGACTTCTTCTCTGATTAATGTTCTCCTTGCCCGGCCTGTCAGTTTAGGTGGATGGCCAAGTCGTGGTAGGTTTGCAGTTGCGCCATACTCTTTCCATTTTCAGATGTTGGATTGAACAGTGCTCTGTGAGATGTTCAAAGCTTGGGATTTTTTTTATAACCTAACCCTGCTTTAAACTTCTCCAAAACTTTATCTCTGACCTGTTTGGTGTGTTCCTTGGCATTCATGATGCTGTTTGTTCACTAAGGTACTCTTAACAAACCTCTGAGGGCTTCACAGAACAGCTGCATTTATACTGAGATTAAATTACACACAGGTGGACTCTATTTACTAATTAGGTGACTTCTGAAGGCAATTGGTGTCACTAGATTTTAGTTAGGGGTGTCAGAGTAAAGGGGGCTGAATACAAATGCATGCCACACTTTTCAGATATTCATTTGTAAACAAATTTTGAAAACCATTTATCATTTTCCTTCCACTTCACAATAATGTGCCTCTTTGTGTAGGTCTATCACATAAAATTCCAATAAAATACATTTACGTTTTTGGTTGTAACATGACAATGTGGGAAATTTCAAGGGGTATGAATACTTTTTCAAGGCACTGTACATTTTTCATTGTTAAAGTGGTAGTAAACTCATTGCAAATACTCCAGTAAAAGCACAATACTGTAAGAAATCAATGCACATTTAGGCTGGGTTCACACTATTGCGAATTGGATGGGTTTCGCATGTCAGGAGATTGTGAAGTCGGTTCACACATCTCCGGAGGGGCTCCGGTGCGAGTTGCACAGGAGTCCTGTCCATTTCAGGTCCAAATTCAGCCAAAAATTTGGGATGAAATCGGACCTGAAACTGTGAACAGGGACGCACCGGACCCCTGTTGTGAGCCGCAACGTACTGCGGTGTGAACCCAGCCTCAAACAGACAGGGAAAAGTTAAATTGCCATATAATTTGTCTTACGATTTCTGCAGCTTAATTTTATTGTAGTCTATTCCATTTCAAGCCGGTGCCATATTTGCGGAAACCTTCACTGCCATCCCGATGCCAAACTCCCGCCCTTTCTGCACGTTAGTGCATCAATCGCACGCATGTGCAGTAAGATAACAAGCCTGAGCTAATGGTCATCACTCTCACGGTATTACAGTGTAATGCCGAGGAGTAAAGCTGATGTAGACACAACCCCTATCTCTACACTCAGTGGCTGTCAGTCGGGATTCCAATGTGCTTGTGCGAGTGAAGTCATCGAAAGAAGAAGAGGGCAAGATCTACAAAATGGCACACCTTGAAAAACTTTAGAAGGCATGTAATTGTATGTCATATTGTATTGATTTAAATGTTGCTGACTTGTCCATGAGAATTTACAACCACTTTAACAATATAATGATTAAATTATTAGTTGGGTTCTAATCTAGGCACATTTTTTTCAGTTATTCATGGAGTATTGGTTCCCATACTCCTAAGAATATCTCTGCTTTAAATGGTCCTGGACCCAAGCCTTTGAAAATAAAGCCTGGTATGTCCATTGACTCCCGAGTCCACCTGCTCATGGGAATGGGAGCGTGCCAGGGATGAATGTTGTCTGTGGCTGTTTTGTCCCTTGAACACCCCTTCATAGTGCCATCAAACTTTTATACAGTTGTGTTCAAAATAATAGCAGTGTGTTTAAAAAAGTGAATAAAGCTCAAAATCCTTCGAATAGCTTTTATTTCCATACACACAAATGCATTGGGAACACTACACATTCTATTCCAAATCAAAAAATATATCAAATTTGTTTTGTTCCTCTAAAAAAATTGAAGAAAAGTGAATATTAGACTGTTCAAAAAAAAATAGCAGTGTTTACAAACTCAAACATTCACTATATAAACTGAAAAATGTTTGAAGATTTTGCTTTCCTTTGAATCACTTAACTAATATTTAGTTGTATAACCACTGTTTCTGAGAACTGCTGTACATCTGTGTTGCATGGAGTCAACCAACTTCTGGTACTTGTGAACAGGTATTCCAGCTCAGGATGATTGGACTACATTCCACAGTTCTTCTCTATTTCTTGGTTTTGCCTCAGAAACTGCATTTTTGATGTCACCCCACAAGGTTTCTATTGCATTAAGATCCGGGGATTGGGCTGGCCACTCCATAACGTCAATCCTGTTGGTCTGGAACCAAGATGTTTCACCTTTACTGGTGTGTTTGGGGTCATTGTTTTGTTGGAATACCCATTTTAAGGGCATTTCCTCTTCAGCATAAGGCAGCATGCCCTCTTCAAGTATCCTGATGTATTAAAACTGATCCATGATCCCTGGTATGTGATAATTAGGCCCAACACCGTAGTATGAGAAACATCCCCATATCATGATGCTTGCGCCACCATGCTTCACTGTCTTCACAGTGTACAGTGGCTTGAATTCAGTGTTTGGGGGCCATCTGACAAACTGTCTCCGGCCACTAGACCCAAAAAGAACAATCTTACTTTCATCAGTCCACAAAATGTTGCGCCATTTCTCTTTAGGCCAGTCAGTGTGCACTTTGGCAAATTGTAACCTCTTCAGCACAAGTCTTTTTTTCAACATTGGGACTTTGCGGGGGCTTCTTGCAGATAGCTTGGCTTCACATAGGCGTCTTCTAATTGTAACAGTACTCACAGGTAACTTTAGACCTTCTTTGATCTTCCTGGAGCTGATTGTTGGCTGAGTCCTTGCCATTTTGGCTATTCTTCTATGCATTCGAATGGCAGATTTTCGCTTTCTTCCACGTCTTTCAGGTTTTGGTTGCCATTTTAAAGCATTTGCAATAATTTTAGCTGAGCAGCCTATCATTTTCTGCATTTCTTTTTATGTTTTCCCCTCTCTAATCAACTTTTTAATCAAGGTACGCTGTTCTTCTGAACAATGTCTGGAACGACCCATTTTCCTCAGAATGTCAGAGAGAAATGCACTGTAACCAGCATGTACAACATTTGCTGCCTTCCTTCCTTAAATAAGGGCAATAATTGCCACCTGTTTTTCAAAGAATGAATGACCTTACTAATTGAACCCTGCTATTATTTTGAACATGCCCCTTTCAATTAGTGATCCAATTTCACAGAATCAGCAGCATGCATGTCATGACTGTTGGGTCTGTTGGATTTCTATTACTCTACTACTCCTGCTAGTAAATTATTTGCCATGTAGAAATATAATTTCTACCAAAAACAGTGATTGATCAGGTTAGTGATGTCTGACTGCTATTATTTTGAACACAGCAGTTTATCCATTTATGACGGGTATCATAGTGACTTCTACATAATCCTGCTGGTATTTATTTAGTGGCTCTAAATTTAGTCAGCTCTATTTTTGAGTGTTATGTGAAGACATCACTTTCTTTACACTCATTTTGTGCATATACTAGGGATTTGCAAAGCAGCAACATCATTTTACAAAAGCACAAAACCCATGACTTATTTTAATGATGTTTCAGCTTTGTGGGAGAAAATTTTTATTATTATTATTATTTCTGTAAAGTGCTTGTCAGATAGAGGAAGATCTGGGTAGAAAATCTGCTTTTGTTGCAGGGATTTCATTCACAAGCCCTGTCAGAGGCATTCTATGCATCCCTATGCTCTGTGTGATTTATAACTGTTCCCATCGGCCTCCTCTAGCTTTTCTGCTTTGACATCTTGGGATTAATGGCTACAATGGTGACAGTTCCATTAGCACTCAGAGTGTGCAGATAACTCACAAATGGCAGGTAGCTTCCTACTGTATTGATAGATGGTGTTCTCTGTTTTACAGACACAGAAGGGGAGGTGTGTTCTATACTATCTTAATACG
>BLSH010433794.1:360615-375919 GCA_018402905.1 Glandirana rugosa | reverse complement strand
CTTCCACACGGAGGACAATGTAGGCCACATTTTGCTTGTGTCGTAAAGTATTTTTCTTGTAGTACGGTCGTCAGTTTGTACCACCACCATCACATTACCAGACCCCGATGAAACATCGCAGTCCTGGACCTACTTAACGTTATTAACATCCTTGGTAATTAAGACACGAGATGGTTTTTTAGGACTACATCTTACAGGCCGGTAGTCAAACACTGGATACGTCGTCTTGTTACTAGGCTTTCTGATGTCGTTCTGGTGGAGATTTACCTATTTTTTTTTCAGTTTTGGGTTTTCGAACATGAACAGCCGGTTTAAGGTCATGCCACATCATCTCAATCAGATTTATGTCCGGACTTTGACTAGGCCGCTCCAAAACCTTCATTTTGACTTTTTTTTTATCCATTTAGAGGTGGTCTTGCTGTAGTCTTTCGGATCATTGTTCTGCTGCATAGGTCACAAACTGATGGCCGGACATTCTACATCAGGATTTTTTGGTAGAGCACAGAATTAATGGTTCCTACAATTATTGCAATTCATCCAGGTCCTGACGCTACAAAGTAGCCCCAGACCATTACACTACCACCACCATGTTTGACTGCTGGCATGATGTTCTTTTTATGAAATGCTGTGTTCGTTTTACACCGGATGTAACAGGAGGCACACCTTCCAAAAAGTTCAACTTTTGTCTTGTCAGTCCACAGAATATTTGGCCAAAAGTATTGGGGATAATTAAAGTGGTTTTAAATTCAGAAGGTTTTTTTTTTATCTTAATGCATTTTATGCATTAAGATAAAAAAAAACCCTTCTGTACAGCAGCCCTCCTAATATCTACCTGAGCCCCATCTTGATCCAGCGATGTGCACGAGTGGCTCGACTGTCCGGGACTCTCCTTCCTGATTGGCTGAGACACAGCAGGGGTGCCATTGGCTCCCGCTGCTGTCAGTGCAAGTCAGTTAGCCGAAGAGGAGGGGGGCGGCGCCAAACTACGGCTCCTTGTCTGAATGGCACACAGAGCCGCGGCTCAGCTTAGGTGCCCCCATAGCAAGCTGCTCGCTGTTGGGTCACTCAACAGGAGGGAGGGGCCAGGAGCACTGGTGAGGGATCCAAAAAGAGGAGGATCCAGGCTGCTCTGTGCAAAACCCTTGCACCGAGCAGGTAAGTATAACATGTTTGTTATTTTTAAAGAAAAAGCACAAGACTTTAGTATCACTTTAAGAAGTTTTTTTGGCAAATGTGAGATGAGCCTCATGCCCCGTACACACGGTGCAACTGTTGTACAACAAACCGTTAGATTACAACAGCCGACCTTCAACAGTTGTACAACAGAAGTTGGCTGAGCAAACTAGAAAACTTTTGTTGGCCAACAATCTGTTGTATGACTGTTGACTTGTGTGTACAGAAGTTGGGCCAACAAAAGTTGAAAGTGCAAACACGCATGCTCAGATTCCAGGAAGTGCTCGGTCGTGTAACGTGCTCGTAATTCACAAATCACATTCACCTGAATTTCCTCGTTCTACGCTCATAACACGTCACTACGTTCGGCTTTGTTGTACAACTACTTGACTCATGTCAGTACACAAAACACAACCGCCAACATCCGATTTCTGACAAAAGTTGAACGTGCAGTTGTATGGCCGTTGCACCGTGTGTACAAGGCATTAGTGTTCATTTTGGTCAGCAGTGGCTTTCACTTTGCAACTCTCCCATGGATGCCATTTTTGCCCAGTCTCTTTCTTATTGTAGAATCATGAACACTGACTTTAACTGAGGCAAGTGAGGTCTGAAGTTCTTTAGATGTTGTTCTGGGTTCCTTTATGATCTGGATGAGTCGTCGTTGTGCTTTTGGAGTAATTTAAGTAGGCTGGCCCCTCCTGGGAAAGTTCACCACTGTTCCACGTTTTCTCTGTTTGTGGATAATGGCTCTCACCGTGGTTTGCTGGAGTCCCAAAGCCTTAGAAATGGCTTTATAACCCTTTCCAGGCTGATACAGGTCAATTACTTTGTTTCTCATCTGTTTAATTTATATTGCAGCATGATGTGTTGGTTGTTGAGATCTTTTAGCGTGTTTCACTTTGTCAGACAGCTTCTACTTAAGTGATTTCTTGATTCAACAGGTCTGGTAGTAATCCGGCCTGGGTGTAGCAAGTGAAATTTAAGTCAGCTTTCTGAAATCGCAGTTCATTCATAATTTAGCAAGGGGACGGGGGCAAATACTTTTTCACATAGGGGCCAGGCAGGTTTGGATGGCTTTTTTTTCCCTTAATCAATGAAATCATCATTTAAAAACTGCATTTTGTATTTACTTGGGTTAGCTTTGTGTAACATTAAAATTTGTTTGTCGATCTGTGACAAGTATGCAAAAAAAACATTAACTCCCTTTATGATTCACACACTACCCAAACAACTTGTTTTTATCTAAAAAAAACACTCTGTGGTTTCACTAAATAATTTGCAGGGGCCCTTGCTGCTTTGGAACTAGATGATGACAGAGGCCACCATTGACCATGAAAAAGTAGATTCATTGTCTACCTAGATCTCTCTCACCAGCCTTTTCAATCATCTTATAGGTCATGTTTTACTTACTATTTTCTGTCAAACCAGATTGTAACCTTATTTGAATTGTACTTAAATGCATAAAAAAGGAACTTGGAATCCCATTACATTATACAGTATCTCACAAAAGTGAGTATAGCCCTCACATTTTTGTAAATATTTTATTCTATCTTTTCATGTGACAACCCTGAAGAAATGACACTTTGCTACAATGTAAAGTAGTGAGTGTACAGCTTGTATAACAGTGTAAATTTGCTGTCCCCTCAAAATAACTCAACACACAGCCGTTAATGTCTAAACCGCTGGCAACAAAAGTGAGTACACCCCTAAGTGAAAATGTCCAAATTGGGCCCAATTAGCCATTTTCCCTCCCCGGTGTCATGTGACTTGTTAGTGTTACAAGATCACAGGTGTGAATGGGGAGCAGGTGTGTTAAATTTGGTGTTATCACTCTCATTCTCTTATACTGGTCACTAGAAGTTCAACATGGCACCTCATGGCAAACAACTCTCTGAGGATCTCAAAAACAAAAATTGTTGCTCTACATAAAAATGGCCTAGACTATAAGAAGATTTCCAAGACCCTGAAACTGAGCTGTAGGACGGTGGCCAAGGCCATACAGCGGTTTAACAGGACAGGTTCCACTCAGAACAGGCCTCGCCATGGTCGACCAAAGGAGTTGAGCGCACATGCTCAGCATCATATCCGGAGATTGTCTTTGGGAAATAGACGTATGAGTGCTGCCAGCATTGCTGCAGAGGTTGAAGGGGTGGAGGGTCTGCCTGTCAGTGCTCAGACCATACGCCGCACACTGCATTAAATTGGTCTGCATGGCTGTCGTCCCAGAAGGAAGCCTCTTCTAAAGACGATGCACAAGAAAGCTCGCAAACAGTTTGCTGAAGACAAGCAGACTAAGGACATGGATTACTGGAGCCATGTCCTGTGGTCTGATGAGACCAAGATAAACTTATTTGGTTCAGAGGGTGTCAAGCATGTGCAGCGGCAACCAGGTGAGGAGTACAAAGACAAGTGTGTCTTGCCTACAGTCAAGCATGGTGGTGGAAGTGTCATGGTCTGTGGCTGCATGAGTGTTGCCGGCGCTGGGGAGTTACAGTTCATTGAGTGAACCATGAATGCCAACATGTACTGTGACATACTGAAGCAGAGCATGATCCCCTCTCTTCAGACAGTGGGCCACAGGGCAGAATTCCAACATGATAACGACCCCAAACACACCTCCAAGATGACCACTGCCTTGCTAAAGAAGCTGAGGGTGAAGGTGATGGACTGGCCAAGCATGTCTCCAGACCTAAACCCTGTTGAGCATCTGTGGGGCATCCTCAAAT
Source organism: Glandirana rugosa (assembly GCA_018402905.1). Lineage (NCBI taxonomy): Eukaryota > Metazoa > Chordata > Amphibia > Anura > Ranidae > Glandirana > Glandirana rugosa. The sequence continues at coordinate 372,020 of BLSH010433794.1, read as the reverse complement.
GGAAGGTTTTTAATTTACCTGTTTCTTTGTGGTATAATTTTATACTTTTGTACTGTGCCAACTTCCTTAAATACAAGGTAAAAACTCACATAAAACACATAAAATGGACCGCACCTCTCAATTAAAGTGGTTGTAAAGGCTAAATGTTTTTTACCTTAACCACTTCAGGACCGGAAGGATTTCCCATGTTAGGACCAGAGCACTTTTTGCAATTCAGCATTGCGTCGCTTTAACTGACAATTGCGCGGTCTTGTGACGTTGTACCCAAACAAAATTTGCGTTCTTTTTTTTCCCCACAAATAGAGCTCTGCGGTATTTATGATCACCGCTATAAACAAAAAAAGAGTGACAATTTTGCAAAAAAAAAAACAATATTTCATATTTTTTGCTAAAATACAAATCCAAAAAAAAATATAAAAAAACAAATTTATACATTGGTTTTGGGCGATATATATTCTTCCTCATATTTGTGTTAAAAAAAATTCACAATCGGAGTTCATTGATTGGTTTGCGGAAAAGTTGCCGCATTTACAAATGACATTTATACAGCGATCAGAAATTTAACTATCCACTGATTACTGTGTAAATGTCATTGGCTCTGAAGGGGTTAACCTGCAAGGGGCAGTGAAGGGGTTTACTGTGTTCCCTAGGCGTGTTCTAACTGTGAGGGGGCTGTACTGGCAGGGGCACCAGAGATCTAACTGATCCCGAGTACAGGGATCAGTAGATCTCTGACATGCTGCCTGTCAGCGGTTCCCCATTCTGGCTCTGTCACAGGGCATCGCAAGTTGCTGGCGGACATCGAGTCCACCCGACCCGCGGTCCCGCTTAGGGAGCGTGCGGCGGGCACGAGCATGCGCTGCCAGCGGCGCACGCTCACCCCCTAGCCGCCATGCACTAAAGTGCGGACTATAAGCAGCAATCCGTGGGACAGAGCCACGCTCTCGCTGCTTATAGTCATACGGTGGTCGGCAAGTAGTTAATGCATTCCTTGCACTAAGGTAAAAAATGTTTAGGTGTCAGCATCGCCCCCTCAGCCCCCCTTTACTTACCTGAGACCTCATTCGATCCAGCGCGGTGCACGTCTGCAGATTTCTTCTCACCTCGCTTCCGGGTCTCACTGGCTTTGCTGGGGCACAGGGTGCCATTGGTTCCCAGTGCTGTCAATCAAATCCAGTGACGAAGAAGCAAGAGGGCGGTGGCCGAGGCCCGCTGTCTGTGTCAAGAGACACAGCAGAGGGACTCGGGTATAAGCAAGCACAAGTACCCCCATGGGTAGCGTCTTCCTGTGGGGGCATTGCATAGAGTAGATAAGTATAGACATGTTTGTTTTTTGTTTTTGTTTTTTTTTTTTAAATTTACCTTTACAACCCCTTTAAAGTAAACATAAAGCTTAACACATATGTCTTCTTGAAATTAATGGTCTATGTAATCAGAAAATTGATGTTTATTCATACCTCCACCTTTCTTAAATTGGCCCCTTAAAGAATAGGGCCTTGGGAGGGGGCCAATAGAGCCCTATAGGATATGCTGGTGCTCAATAAACCAAAGATTGGCAGATCAGGATATAAACAAACAATTGGGGGTCTTGGGCATGATTGTGAGATGAATATGCATCTGGGAAGGGTGAGTTGGCTAGATGAGCTCAGCGGCAGAGGTTTGAAAGAGCATTTATCTTTTAAAGTGCCCCTGTACCCAGACTATGGACAATAAACTATTTACATTTTATTAACAAGCAGCAAATGAGATTTCAAGCAAACTCTTGCCTCTCTAGCTGCTTGTAATTGGAAGTACTTAATTCACAATAACTCTAAAGTCAGGTTGTAGTCTGTTTCTAACAGCTTATAAATAGCTAAAATGAAGTTCATTGCCTCTGTTGAGAATTGTGAAAACTAATTTCTCAACAATGTCTATAGATACAGAGGTGAATGAAGGCTTGTTTTAAAGTGCTTTTACTGCTTGTTGAGAATATGTAAATACTTTAGTGTGCATGATCTGGGCCCAGAAGAAAAACTCTATATATAAAATGTTGGTAAGCTAGAATAATATTGTAGGTTTTGTGAAGTTATGTAAGCCACATAAGTGTAAGTTTCATATCTGTTCCTAAAAGTCTGATACGTGTTTGCAATAGGAGCATTGTGTGGATACGAGTACTCTTTTGATCATTATGTCATCTTACCATAGCTAAAGTACTGTATATTTGCTGGGAATGATTGCAACACGTTTTACAGATATTTTCACCTTGCCAATGCAAGAGGCACCTCAGACTCCCCATTCTCATTTTACTAGCACCCCCAACACTCCTGTCTCCTCCACTGCCATGATGCTGCACATGTGATCAGCTATGACACCAGCCATTGGAAGGTTTGACAGTTTGGTTTAGAGCACAGCCAATGGGGGTGTTACATTTCCGGCACGTGCCGTTACTGGTTTTTAAACTGTTAAATGGATGGGTTTACTACCGCTTTAAGGAGCGGGCCGGGACGCTGGCCTCCGCATCCTCAATAACCAATGACTCATCAGCTCCCCACTGAGAGCTGAAATGTAAACAAAAGAATGCTGACAATAGAAAATTCTGAAAAATAAACAGCGTGGGGTCCCCTCGTACATCGGTAGACATACTGCAGCAGTCTACAATGAGTTCATACCACATGCAGTCCAGTGCATTTTTTTTTCTGCATCAAAAACGCATGTAAAGTAGGTTATATGGTTTCCAATGGCATAGTTCACAGACGGTTCCAGGGCTTTCCAGTTCCAGAAAAAAAAGTAGAACATGTTGCATTTTACCTGCATTGGACTGTACTGGAATGCACAAAAACCCACTGAGAAACACTGGAACGCATGAAAAACGCACTGGACTATAGCATAGTGGAAAAAAACAGGAAAAAAGAAAACAAGCACCTGGAATACATCCGGAAATGCACCTAAAATGCACTAGAACGCATCAAAAACACGTTAAAAACGTGCATGCAGAAACGCATGTGGAACAGATCGGGAGTGCGTTTTTGTGGTGTGAACCAGCCCTCAGAGTGAAAATGGCCACGAACGGCCTGATCAAACCAACCAACCAACCATCAATCACCTTTCATTTCTTAACTTAAGCTGGCCATAGACAGTCCGAATTTCTGCCTGTTCATGTGTGGGCAGGCTGCATGTACCCAGTCGATCAATTTGGGTACATCCAGCCTTCTAGATTTTAGGCCAGCCATAGACAGACCGAATTTCTTTCCTGCAACCACGGTGTTTACAGGGGAATCCCTCCCGTTGAGTCATTGTGTCCTCTCGGTGGGGGAAACTGTCACCGCCAGGAGAACACATTGATTATTGCTTATGGCTATAACAGCCGCTAGTGACAATCACATGTAAAATCCGGCAGGCTGGTTGTACCCAAGTTGATTGATCGTACCGGCCGCGATTCAAACCCTCTATGGCCGGCTTTACATGCGATTATCGCTAGCGGCTGCTGTAGCCACTAGCAATAATTACTCTGTTCTCCTGGCAGGGATGGCTTCCACCGCCCCACACCCATGGTTGCAGGAAGGAAATTTGCTCCATCTATGGCCTTACACCTGTGGGGATGAACTCTGCTTTCTCCATGGTAAGGCACTGTACATGTTCTCATTTGCAGCACAGCAGGCAAGTGGTTTGCATACTTGTATTGCAGCACTGAAGTCCTTATATTAATCCCTACTGTTAAATCATTGTATGCTTTTCCCAACTTTACATGGGTTTTCCTCTTTCTTCCTACACCACAAAAACATAGTGGTAGGCTACCTGGCTCCTGACCTTAGTGTACTTGACTATGGTAGGGATATTGGGTTATAGGCTGGCAGTGATGTGGATGGCAGGTGGTAAGTGAATGTGGGGAATGAATAATTGCTCTATGCATTGCCAGAAGGCTGCAGATGTATATGTCAAGCTTAGTAGCAAAGTATGAGATGTGTGTACATTAAGAGTCATAGCACACAGAGCAGATATGGAATTCCAGACATGACTCTATGATTTATGGTGTGTTTGGATGGGGTACATATGGGCAGGTGTGTTTGATGCAAGGAATAAATTATGCATGGCCATCTGTATAGGAGAAATCATCTGACTTGTCCCTCCCTAGAGAAGGCTATAAGACAGATATGATGCACTTTTGTCTTTCCCGTGTCCTGTAAAACTCAGATATGTTTTCTCATCTGTTTACGGCTGCTGTGTTTTATTATCACCGGAGAGAGCTGTCCTGGCAGCTCTACATCATGAACACGGCAACTACTACATGCCCAGTTGTTTTTCATGTATAATCTGTAGGAAATGGTTTGGAGGTATTTATTGCGATAAGCCCTTTACTATGCTCTGTTGTCACAAAGGATCACTTTTCAGCATGGGAATGCACCACATACAATTTTGCAGATCTGTACAGACAATAGCAGTGCTTTATGAGCTGCAAAGCACGTAGAGTTAGCTTTAAAGCGCATTTCCACTTTTACAGTCAAATTTGAGGAAAACCGCACTATAGGTCTGTTATGTGTTCCCATTCACAGAGCATTCCTAAAAAAAAAGTTTTTCAAAAAATATTTCTTGCCTTTTAGATGTTTCTCTGGACAAGGTATCATGGCTGACTGCAAGGGGTTTTTTTAACCACTTGCCTACTGTGAACTTTTACCCCCTTTCCTGCCCAGGCCAATTTTCAGCTGTCAGCGCTGTCACACTTTGAATGACAATTGCGCGGTCATGCTACTCTATACCCACACACAATTTTTATCATTTTTTTCACATAAATAGAGCTTTATTTTGGTGGTATTTCATCTCCACAGTTTTTTTTTTCTTAAGTAAACAAATAAAAAATGCAAATTTTGAAAAAAAAAAGTTTCCATGGTTTGTTATAAACTTTCGTAAACAGGTAATTTTTCTCCTTCATTGATGTGTGCTGATGAGGCGACATTAATGGGTACTCATAGGCTACACTGATGAGGAGGCACTGGTGGGTACTGATGAGGCTTCAATGATGTGCGCTGATGAGGCTGTACTGGTGGGCACTGATGAGGCGACATTGATGGGTACTGATGAGGAGGCACTGATGGGCAATGATGAGGAGGCACTGGTGGGTACTGATGAGGCTTCACTGATGGGTACTGATGAGGCTTCACTGATGGACACTGATAGGTGACACTGATGGTCACTGGTAGGTGGCACTAATAGGTGACACTGATTGGCAGACCTGATGGGCACTGATTGGCAACACTGGTGGGCATTGGTTGGCAGCACTGGTGGGCACACATTGGCAACACTGGTGGGCACTAATTGACAAATATGGTGGGTACTGTTTGAACTGTACCGATAATCAGGACACTAATAATCAGTGCCCTGATTATCAGTGTACATGCCCCTTTTTACAGAAGCCAGTTATCGTCTCTCTTCTCCTCTCCTCACGCTGTCAACATGAGGAAAGGGGCACCGATAACCAGCTTCTATTTACATCCGTGATCAAATGTGATTGGACACAGCTGATCACGTGGTAATGAGCATTTGATTGGCTATTTACCTCAATCTGATCACAGAGCGCACCGTCTGCACCCTGCTGCGGGCGCAATCACGGGAGGCTGTCATGTGATGGCCTCCCAGAACTAGCCGGCCTCGCTGTAGCTGTCATTTGGCTATAGCAGGATATTCAATTAGTGGACCTCCAGCTGTTGCGGAACTACAAGTCCAATGAGGCATAGCAAGACTCTGACAGCCACAAACATGACACCCAGAGGCAGATGCATGATGGGACTTGTAGTTTCGCAACAGCTAGAGGTCCGCTAATTGAATATCCCTGGGCTATAGCATGGTCGGCAAGTGGTTAAACAGTGTTAGAGTGAGCCTGTTAAATATAGTGGCCCAGCCCCCTGACAAACAAAGATAACAATGTTGAATTTTTCCTTGCTGTACACTTGAGCTCAAAAATGCTGCAGGCATTTGAGGGTTTTTTTTTCCTCTGCTCCTAAATTCCCCCTCCATGCTAACCTATGTGTCCATGCATACTATAGGGCAAGGATATGCAATTAGCGGACCTGCAGATGTTGCAGAACTACAAGTCCCATGAAGCATAGTAAGACTCTGACAGCCACAAGCATGACACCCAGAGGCAGAAGCATGATGGGACTTTTTGCAACAGCTGGAGGTCTGCTAATTGCATATCCATGCTATAGGGGTTTAGAGGCAGAAAAAAAATATAACTTGTGCATTCAGAAGAGGAGCTTTTAAGCATAAAAAAAAACTTCTGACACGTTTCAACGTGTGTTAACAATTGGTGCTTATAGCTCTTGAGCGTTTTTTTCATTCCAATAGCCAGAATAGATTAATATTCTGGCTAATGAAATGAATAAACGCCCAAGCACATGATGTGCCTAAACATGCTTGAAAAGAACGCGGCTTAGGATCATTTTTGCAACCTGCTTTTCTCCTGCCTCCCAATTTGTGGTGTCAATTTTGATGTTCAATTTCGATTTCGTTTTAGTCATAGTCTTTTGGCTAAAATGCCACTTTAGTTTTAGTCGTATTTTAGCCTAAATCTCCAGTACATTTTCATGGACTAAAATCTAATAGGCTTAGTTAAATTGTAATGCATTATTTAAGAATTTCTCTAGAATTGCCAAACTCATTATATACTCCTGGAATAAAAATTGAATAACATATTTATTATTATTTATGGTATTAAGGTTTGAGCATGCACTACAGACACAGATTTAGGCCGGGTTCACACTTGTACGACACAACACTTTTACTACTTTCATCCTACTTTGCCCTGCAACATCGGTCCCACTTTGGTAATACATCCATTAGATTTGAATGATTTTGCTTCGACTTTTAGATAGTGACTTGCCTTTGACCAATCAAAACAATCCCAGTGTGACATAAATTCCTTTTACTGCTGCTGTAATCACCAAGTCAGATGTCACAAGTCGGATGGTGAGAATAAGGATCCAACTTTGATCCAACTTCAGTGATATTCAATGGGCTGAAGTCGGATCAAAGTAGTGCAGGAACCTCTTTCAAAGTCGGACCGACTTGTGTCGGACCAGTTAAGACGGCTATCATAGGGAAACAATGATTTGCATACGTCATGGGACTTGTGCTCAAAATATCGGACTGTTGGTCGCACAAGTGTGAACCTGGCCTTAGCCGTTGTTATATATAATGTTATCATAAATAAAACAAATTTTCATAAACAAATAAAAATATTGCCTTTTGACAGAGGTGCAACTTTAAAATATAAATAACCCCAAAAAACAGTAAACTCTTGGCTGTAATGCCATTGCACATATTACCGACATAAAAGTGAATGTAAACCCTCACATTTACCTAGTGAAGTGAACAGCCTCAGATGATACACTGATACACAAAGATGAAACACATCTCCCTACATAAATTTTACATGTATATCTGCTGTCTTCAGCTTTATATATTCTTTAGAAAGTTCACATGGTGTTAGAGATTTTCTCTTCCTGTTCAGCACTGGTAGTGAAGTCTGGGCACACAGCCAAGACAGCTGATTGGAGGAAAGGCACACACCCCCACTCCACATATGCAGAGGCGCTCAAAGATGTTCTGTGAATAGTTTAGCTGTCTGCTAATCTATTTATAGCACCCCCCCCGACACAAATTTCAGCCTGGTTTTATCTCCTGTGATGCAGGATTTGACTTGTCAGAAGTTATCATGCTGATAACAGAAGAACATAGCAGGAGAAAGCCACAGGGCCTAGTGCTTTTGAAGAGAGAGAAGAAACCCCTGCAGATATATGCGCCCAGCTCAAATTTCATGAATTAGGTTTACATCCACTATAAATATTAAGAAAAAAAAATAAGAAAAGCCCTTTTCTTCTTTCATCAGCTTAGTAGATGCCCCCTACGTATTCTTATGTGGTAATGCACTGTTAATTTTTATGTCAAATTTCAATTGTATAATAGTCTTTTTAGAATGCCATTTTAGTTTTAGTCATATTTTGATCATCTGAATTGTTTCGGCGACAAAATTAACTGCCATTTTGGCTGAAAAAGTGTAAATACTCTTTAGGCAAACTCACATATACAATAGCCACACCCACTTTTGATTTAGGAAATGCTTCTGTAAAATGCTACACTTCACCTAACTGTAAAACTTCAGTAAATCTGACCCAATGGAGTTGATTTACTGAATATGGGCTGTTCAGCTTCTAAGAGAATTTTCTTTTAGCTTTGTGAATAAGGTGAAGCTCTGCTGAGTTCCATCATCCATAGGTGCATAGTTAGGTTAAAAAAGGGTACAAGTCCAACCAATATAAAAACAAGTCAATCATGCACAAGCAAAGACACTGTTTTTTTGGGGGGTTTTTTTGCTTTCTTTCCTTGCATGTGATTTGTGTTCTTTGCTAAGTGTTTTGTACCGCATTCACTAAGCTAAGGGAGAATTCCCTTGCAAATTGAACAGCCTATTTGCCAAACAGATGAACAGCCCTGGACACCACAGTTCCTAATCAACTGTAACCACAGAGATGAGGGGTTACATGCAGACTTTTTTTTAGAAAATGTCATCTCAGCTACAACCACTGCAATAGCTTACATAGCAAATAGAGACATGAAATGCCTGATCTTTAGTACTTGTGATATCATTTCAGTTTGGTTGTAGATTGGCTGTTAGATTTTCAATAAGATAGTATAGATAACCCCACTAATGTAGGAAAACAGTGTTGGCTGAACTGGAGTTGTTGGCAGATTATTGGTCCTCCATGTGTGACCCACACATATACATTTCTGCATGTAGTATGCAAGCCGTTTTGTAAATTACAAGGGTATTAAAGCCTAGTGGATCCGAATTGTTGCCCAGCTTCCACCCAGCAACAAATATGTATGACTTTCCTAAATGTCTGTCAACATTGGAAATTACCATTGAATTCTCACAAATAGGTTCTCCGGATGCACAATTTCCATATTTAGAACCTTCCTATCCTTTAAAACAGACAATTCTTCTTAGCAGGCACTGAACTAGTGTGCAAATTTAATTCCCCTTTAAGTGTTTTTCCTAAACACATGAAAGGCCCAGTCCAGTAAAGTATATTTGCCTGAGACATTTTATTGGCGACTTATATATAGAGAGAGAATAGCATTCTTAGGCAGTACTTAGAGGCTTACACCTAATGTGAGCATACTAAGCTTGCGCCCACCTCTGAGAGCTTCTCTTTGATTGCTGTCTTGCTACATGTAGACCTTTTACTGAGCAACTGTTATAACAAAAGCAGATGTTTAAAATACGTTGACAGCTTAGGAATTAGTATTTTTCAGAACCCTGCAGTAATCATTTCCCTTGGGACATCTATAAGCTTCTTCCATGAGTACAGCGTGTTACATGTTTTTAAACTTTGACAAGCTCTCAAAAAAGTATTGTGATTGGGGCAAAATGTTGAATACCTGACATGTTAAGAATACAATATGTATAGCAATTTCAGCGATTAACATGCTACAAGAGAATTTCAGCTGAATAAGTCATATTAAAGTGAGATTAAACCCTCACAAGTAAAATGCATACAGTGCTGTAAACATCAGCACTTACCGACAGTGCTGTGGGCCTTTCCTTTTTTTACCTTTAGAAAGTGCTGCCTCGTCTGGTGGTGGTTTCAGGTGTCTCCCTCCCCTTCCAGGGTTCCACTGGAGACACCTTTGTGTGTGCACACCAGCAAATGTCTCCTGACATTCGGCCTGTGCTTACCCAGCTTAAGCCTGCTGATATACTGCTCAATAAGAGGCAGTAATGCTTCTGATTTTAAGTATCGCTTGCAAGTTTTGGACTGGTTCTTAAAGTGGTAGTAAAGGCCTTTGGTTATGTTTAACCTATAGATAAGCCTATAATAAGGCTTACCTGTAGGTACTGTAAATATCTCCTAAACATGCACCGTTTAGGAGATATTTACTTGCGAAGCTGCTGGTGACATCACCGACGCATGCGCTCTGAAGGAATGGCATACCCCTGCTGTAAATCAAACAACCAATCCTCCTGCGCTTGGGTCTATTGGTAAACTGGGGAGTATCAAGGGAACTGACTGATTCTTTAAAGAGGAAGTAAACCCAGATGGGGTTTACTTCCTCTATGTTCCCCTGTAAAGTAGAAACATAGTGGGCTACTATGCATCGCATAGTAGCCCTTTATGTGCCACTTACCTGCAAACAAAGCCTGCGGTGTCCAGCGATGTCCCCGCTCCAGGCCGCGTCCATCTTCAGCCCCTCTTCCTTCTGAGGCCGTGACTCTGGCGCTGTGCCTGGCCGGAGTCGCGCGACGTCACTCCCGCGCATGCGCGCGGGAGCCGCCAGTCATGGCACGGTCGCAGTAGAGGAACTGCATGCAGGCCGTTCCTTCACTGCGCATGTGCCGACATGACGTCGGCACAGCTTCAACACTGCATATCTCCTGAACCGTGCAGGTTTAGGAGATATGCAGTGCACCTACAGGTAAGCCTTATCATAGGCTTACCTGTAGGTTAAAGTGGTTGTCACAAGTTGACAACCACTTTAACAGATGTGAGCAGATTTCCACACTCATTGGTCTTGCAGCACTTCTAAGGACCATTTAAAAAGTTTATTAAGAATGTAGGAATAAAAATATATACTCACAAACAGAGCATTGTAAAGGCACAACAATGATAAAGGTGAACACAGCACCCCCAGGACTACTTCGACACTCTACTACAGCAGGGAGGTTTGACCGTGTCCATGTGGCTAGGCTGACGTGTTTCTAGGGTGAACCCTCTTCTTCAGAGCCTACAAGCCGAATGAGCTCCCTATATACAGTCCTGCTCACCATTATTGGCACCCATGAAGTTTATGTACATATTGGGGAATATCTACTGAAGGAAATGTATCAAATTAACCAACATATTACTACAGATAGCTTGTGTTTGACAAAAAACTGTAAATGATAAATAACATTTAAAAAGATAAACATTATGAGGAAAACAGAGAAAACCATAATGCTTGCCTTGTCAGTGGTATTGGCACCCTTTGCTGCAAATCAGTATGGAAACCCAATTTGGCTCACCTGTTGCAGATCTCAAATGAGGATCACCTGTGATGAATTGCCTCCACCCATGTGACCCAAATTAGCCAATAAATGAACATTTTGGTTTTATAAAAAGCCACCTGTTATTCCCTCTTCATGTGTGACAATGGTAAAGACAAAGGAGCTGTCTGACGACACCAGAAATGCTATTATTTGCAAGCACAAGACCTCCAAAGGGTATAAGGCCATCTCCAAAGACCTTGGCATCCCTGTTTCAACGGTGCGTAATGTTAAGAAGTTTTCCAGGCATGGAACTGTCAAGAACCTCCCTGGACGTGGGGGGAAGAGAAAAATTGATGACAGAAGTCTTCGAAGGTTGGTACGAATGGTGGAAAAAACACCCCGTCAA
>BLSH010433794.1:325689-360185 GCA_018402905.1 Glandirana rugosa | reverse complement strand
GTGTTTGTCTCGTAACATTTCCGTGTTGTTACTATTTCCGCTTGTGTGACGTCCATGCCCTGTCTTATACCAAACCCAATATCCAGATTTTGTTAATAATGATAATAACGACGTAATCATTTTCATAATAATCACAGTGACCATAGAAATCATAACTTATAATGTACAGTATATATTGAAAACTTACACACCAACAAATACGTCACGTTATATCGTATATACACTACAATACGTAATAAATTTATAATAGATAAGACATACATTGTAGAATCGACCTAAACTGACGGTCCAAAAGGGACAGGGATGGGGCCCTTTCCTGGAACTTCCCGTCATGGGTCATGCGCACGAATATCCTGCTGATATAAATTTGGTACATTTCCATTTATTTCTGAAGACATTCACTCAGTTATGCAAAACATGAAGGGGTGCCAATAATGGTGAGCAGGACTGTATATACATGCATTCATAAGCACGCGTACTGGGTACTGCCCTTCAAGGTCCTTTCCCGGGGTAGGGACAGGGAAAACCTGGCAGTCAAATCCAGCTAAGATGTTACATACAGAATAGATAATATTTAAATAATGCATAACATCACATATATGCTATATTGCACTGCATAAACAACCACACATTCAAAAGTTATATATGACATGTAATATTCAATACTAAAGATACCAGTGACACTAATAATACTTTTACTAATGCAGCAATAATAGTAATAATTGTTTTAGACCTATAACCCAAACCATATTCTGTCCCGTACCTGCAGTGTGTTCGCCTTTATCATTGTTGTGCCTTTACAATGCTCTGTTTGTGAGTATATATTTTTATTCATACATTTTTAATAAACTTTTTAAACTGTATTGCACTAGGTTGGTGCTCCCTTCTCTTGTTTTTGCTATTTTTAATACCCCTGCCGTAAACAGTGGCTGGTGCATGCATGCACAGGATTGTCCATTCAATGGACTGGAGTCCGCGAACCTTGAAGGAAGACCATGTGAAAATGGAAGCCGTGTCAGCAGTGACAGCACTCTGCTGGAGGGCTTTGTTTTAAGGTAAGTTTCACATAATGTGCTAGTATACAATGCAAAATAGCACATTATGACATTGCCTTGCAGGGGAAAAGTTTTTTTTTTTTTTTCTGAGTTTACCATTTTAAAGTGTATGTAAGCCATTACAATTAACTTCCCTTATTTGCTCCCTTTTAGTCTGCTAAATATACCATTGGAGGTGTTTTGTTATATCTCTTTGACAAGTGCAAATAATACTTGTTGATCATGTCAGAAATTCAGAGCTCTCCTGTGTACCCTGTCTGTGATGTCTCACTAGCCCTCCTAATCCTTATCTTGGACAGACCGGGAGCCGGTCGGCAGACCTTTTTTGGCAATGAGCCCTCAACAGAAGCCAGCTGAAAGGCCAGCTTCTGTCAGACCGGTGGCCATACATGGGCCGAATGTTGGCCAGTTTCTATTGATATATGTGAACAGAGTATTTTTTGTGTGTTCAGGCAGCGCTTGCACTGTATAGTGCTCCCCTTATTTTTCCTTATTTACGTAAATATATAGTTACTACATGCAATCTCATATAAATGCAATAGGATTACATACAAATAGACAAATTATTTTCAATAAAAAACGTGCAAATAAACAAAATATGTTCAATAAGAGTGCTGGGCTCTGTGCAAAGTTTTTGTGGTGTACAGTCCGTATATTCAAAAAAATATAATATAGAATATAAAAGTGCTAGTGCAGTCCCATGATAATGCCTTTTTCTCAGTAGATTCTTCAAATTCTTTTAATCATAAAGTGCTCGTGCTGTATTTAAATGCCGAGTGGTGAGGAGTAATAACTCAGGGTGTTGTGCCCCGCTTACCAGATTCCTTTGACTCTCCAACCGTACGGTGTGGAGAAGTCATGCGCGCTTTAGGTCTACAATCCGACCTATGGATGTGGGTGTCCTCTGCTTCCTCTCCCTCTCTCCTCGGTCACCATTCCGTATATAGATGAAAAAAGGAGGAAGAACTCATCGTGTACCTCTTAAAAACGTTTTATTGGCCAAAACTTTCACAGTGCAAAGTATAATGAAAACAATTGCGGAACTGTGATCATTCCGTGACCTGCTCGCGCTGGTGCGCACCTTCACTTCCTGCTTGCGGGTCAACAGAACGTGGCCTCTCGCACCTTGCGTTTCAACTGATGCGTTTCGTCCCTTCCTGTGACGTCTTCGGAGGTGTACTAGGCTTTAGTCTACAAAAACGCTGTATGTTGTCAGCCAACAATGAAACTTAATAGCTAAGTGTTTTTCTGGCCGAACAATGGGTATTTCTCGGTATGTTTCATCCCTCATTAAAGGGATGAAACATGGGAAAATGTACATGTGTAGTAGAGATGTACTGCATTTCCTAATTTAGCCCTGACAATTGAAGAGTTATAATTATGAGTACAATTTTTCAGCTTTAAGTAAACTGTTTAAAAAATCTATTTAATTAGTAGCTACATAGAGATGGTGTCTTATGTCTACAAAAATAGTTTTTGATTAAAGTCCTTAAGATAACATGAGTTTATATTTGTATTTACAGTGTTTGCCAGTTCTGATCCTGTTCCGGGATTCCAGGAGGACACCCTGCAATTGGCTTTCCTTGACCTCAGACAAGTAAGACACGTGTCTCCTTCCTTTTTATTTTACACATTTTTATTTCCGCTAACTAGAAATGTCTGGGTGGTGTTATCATTTACAGGCAAGGTAATTGTAAATGGGTTATTTCTAATGATTTTAACACAGTTATTTTTAATTGTATAACAAATCTAGACACAAAAGTATAAGCAGAAGTGTTATGGTAAGGTGGGCTTAACTTTTTCTAAAAAAAAAAAATCTGAGGGGTTATAATCCTTAACAAGATTGTACTCACTCCTCCCTATCTATTGTACACTCCTCAGCGCTTGAATATAGACAACCTGTGTAATATGTGATATAATAGTCAGTTACCCGATCAGTAAAATTAGCTGCTGTTTTGAACACCATTAAAAAGAATGCAATTAGAAATACTAAACATTTAACACGTTATAAGTCTGCCATCCTACATAACTCTGTTAAACACAGCGCTGTATCTAAATAAAACCCTTAAAAGGTTGTACACATGACAACTACTACAAGTCCTTTTAATCGCAAAACATGGATCCACCCGGTGTCCAATTTTAATTTGGTCCACCAGTCACTACATCAAGATTTCATCACCATGTGTGCCCGTCTCCCATATGGGTATGCACTCACCGCAAGCCAAAAATTGTTGTGCCCGTAAACGCTCTGAAGTGTACCCTCGGAACTCCTTTCACCAGCGGTTAATTACCAAAGCATTTGCACATTAGCAGCTGCGGTCCTGTCCAATCCTCCAAGTGTCCTTGCCATACAAAAGAAGCTCACCATAGTGTAATACAGTCAACTTGCTTTAATGGACTTGCCCCCCACAAGACACACTTACAAGGTAAAATTTAAAAAACTTTTATTAAAATCACTCAAAGATCGTTCCCCTCTGTCTGGAACACACTCTCACCCAGCCTGCGTCTCAGCTCAGTCCAAGTTCCCCGTCTCCCGATCAGATGGAACGTACTGCACATCAAATGTCACCATTGGTCGCTGTGTGGACATACCGTTACGCGTTACATCATTCCGACTTCTACGGAGGGCGTGGCCACACGGCGCGGCTCTTGCCAATAAATGGGTAGACCAGCAGACCCTGCAGTTAACCCCTGCAGGTGTGTGCCATTCATTGGACCTGCATCCAGGAGCCACACGTAATCATCTGCTCTGATCTCCCCATACTATGCGATGCTGCGATCGGAAGACCCCGTGATGTCCTGACTTGCATCCATAAGATCGCATTATTACCCGGAACATTACAACCCCAATGTTCTAATGCAATACTTTACATATTTGCATAATACATGACATCCCCTATGTGTACGAAATAATTACTTAAAACCATTTCACATTTCACAATCGACGCGGTTAATTCCAAAATACATGTACACATAAAATTGTACTTTCAATTTTATGTGTACATGTATTTTGGAATTAACTGTGCTGATTGTGAAATGTATTCAAATCTATTGTTTACGTATAATTGTAAGATGTTTGATAGATGTGAGATTTGGTTTTAAGTAATTATATTTTACACATAAGAATGCCATGTATTATTCAACTATGTAAATTATTGCATTGGAACATAGGGATTGTAATTTTCCGGGCGATAATGCAATCTTATGGTGTGTTCTGGACAGAGGGGAACAATCTTTGAGTGATTTTAATTGCAGTTTTTTAAATTTTATCTTGTAAGTGGGTCTTGTGGGGGGGCAAGTCCATTAAAGCAAGTTGACTGTATTACACTATGGTGAGCTTCTTTTGTATGACAAGGACACTTGGAGGATTGGAGAGGACCATAGTTGCTAATGTGCAAGTGCTTTGGTAATTAACCCCTGGTGAAAGGAGATCCAAGGGTACACCTTAGAGGGATTATAATCCTCCTTACTCTATCCAAAATAAAAAAGTTTTCCTTTGATTCTACTTTAAAAGAACCAAGAGTCCTCCACTAAACCATGCTGAAGCACAGTAGAACCTTAGAAAAAGAAGCTAATTGCATCATACGTCCAAGAAAGGAGGAGTGTATACCTTTATTTTAGAATAGCGGAGCTATGCAAATTATTCCTTTAGGCTCTTGGGGCCAACTAGGCATCCAGAACTGCTAAAACCACTAGTTTCAGCAGTGGTAGTATAGAGTCGTTGCTTTAAACTAGAATAAATGACTTGCTCCTGAATTTTGAGGACAATACAGTACGGATGTCATTTTGCATTTGCTCTCCTGTTAGATTTTTCATTTTTTTAATTTTTGTAAACATTACAAAACATAACAGAAGATCTTACAAGAATGTGCCTGTGAGATGTAAAGGAATACTACACTGTACGAAGTCTAGCATGATATACAGCCATGGCCAAAAGTTTTGAGAATGACACAAATATTTATTTTCACAAAGTCTGCTGCCTCCGTTTTTATGCTGGCAATTTGCATATACTGCAGAATGTTATGAAGAGTGATCAGATGAATTGCAATTAATTGCAAAGTCCCTCTTTGCCATGAAAATGAACTTAATCCCATAAAAAAAATTTCCACTGCATTTGTGAAGAAGGCTTCAGGTTGCCCAAGAAAGTCCAACAAGCACCAGGACCGTCTCCTACAGTTGATTCAGCTGCGGGATCGGGGCACCACCAGAGCAGAGCTTTCTGAGGAATGACAGCAGGCATGTTTGAGTACATCTGCATGCACAGTAAAGGCAAAGACTTTTGGAGGATGGCCTGGTGTCAAGAAGGGCAGCAAAGAAGCCACTTCTCTCCAGGAAAAACATCAGGGACAGACAGATATTCTGCAAAAGGTACAGGGATTAGACTGCTGAGGACTGGGGTAAAGTTATTTTCTCTGATGAATCCCCTTTCCGATTGTTTGGGGCATCTGGAAAAACCCTTGTCCAGAGAATAAAAGATGAGAGCTACCATCTGTCCGGTGTCATGCCAACATTCATGTGTGAGGTTTCTTCTCAGCCAAGGGAGTGGGCTCACTCACAATTTTGGCTAAGAACATAGCTATGAAAAAAGGAATGGTATAAAAACATCCTCCGAGATCAACTTCTCCCAACCATCCAAGAGCAGTTGGTAATGTACAATGCCTTTTCCAGCATGATGGAGCACCTTGCCATAAGACTGGGATCTCCAAACTGTGGCCCTTTGCTTGCCTATATCCAACCCTTGGAAAACTATGCCTCCTACTGACACCGATGATGGGGCACTATTCCTCTCACTGACACCAACGATGGGGCACTATTTCTCCCACTGACACCAATAATGTGCCACTATTCCTCCTACTGACACCAGATATGGGGAACTATTTCTCCCAATGACACCAATTAGGGGCACTATTCCTCCCACTGATAGCATTGATGGAGCACTATTCCTCCCACTGATACCAATGATGGCGCACTATTCCTCCTACTGATACCAATGATAGGACACTATTCCTCCCACTGATACCAACAATTGGGGCACTGTTCCTCCCACTGACACCAATGATGGGGCACTATTCCTCCCACTGACACCAATGATGTAATATTTTTAATACCACTGACCACCAAGCCTATGGCAATTTCTACTCCCAATGGCCACAGTCTGGCCCCCCAAAGCTTCAAAGGCTGTAAACTGGCCTTTTGCTTTGAAAGTTTGCAGACCCGTGCCATAAGGCAAAAGTGATAACTAAGTGGCTTGGGAAACAAAACATCAAAATGTCTGGTCCATGGCCAGGAAACTCCCCAGTCCGTAATCCCATTGAGAACTTGTGGCCAATCCTCAAGAGGCGGGTGAACAGAAAAAAAGCCCCACAAACTCTGACAAACTCCAAGCGTTGATCATGCACGAATGGGCTACCATCAGTTAGGATGTGGCCCAGAAATGGATTAAAAGCATGCCAGGGTGAATTGCTGAGGTCTTGAAAAAGAAGAGTCAACACTACAAATATTGACTCTTTGCATAAACTTAATGTAATTGTCAATTAAAGCCTTTGACACTTATGAAATGCTTGTAATTATACTTCAGCATACCATAGTAACATCTGACAAAAAGCTCTAAAAACACTGAAGCAGCAGGCCGTGTGCAAATTAATATTTGTGTCATTCTCAAAACTTTTGACTACGGATGTATGTTTTTATTGGTTGCAATGGGAAAGAAAAATTTTGTTAATACGCTGGTTTTTTTTTTTACGCCGAATAATTTATTTGTAATGAATAAATAGTTGGACTAAAGGGTGTTTTTTTGTAGAGTTGTCCTTTAAGTACATTTTTCTCCATGGAAATTAAATATAAATATCTGGGTGTCGACAGCTTAGCAAGTCATTTATCATAAAAATACAAGAATGTAAAGAGCCCTGACTTTATACATAGCAATCGCACTGTTTCTTCCACCATTCAGAGGATTTAAAGGTCACCCACAATCTTTCTTTAGGGATGGAAAATGACACCAGGGCCTGGAGAAAAAAAACATAACTTTGCAAACACTTATGTTACATCGTTAAGAGCCTCTTGGGTTTTATTGGGTCTGATGTCAGGGCTAGTGAAATAATTTTTCTCCCCTGAGCCTTATAGTCCGAAACGAGAAACTATTTTAGCTGAAAACCTTGCAGAAAGGTTAGAGTTGACTAAATGGATCACTTAGTAAGAACAGTTGACAACTAAGTCTAAATAGGTTTTCATGTTTCTTAGCTAAATATAACCCATTTGTCCATATGTGTATTTTTCAGATATGTGGGGTTATTTATGATAAGGAGGTCATTAAATAAATTGTTTCTTTTCCTCCTGTCACTTCTGTGAAGCTTCTGTACAGATTATGTAATGATTATCTCTAGCGCCACTGAATTTAGATGTAAAGAACCTAGGAAGCAACAAAAAAAAATGGCATTTACAAATCTAGTGTAACTGCAAATAACTGAGATAACACACACAACCGCTGGTAAAGCCAATCTCCTATAAATGAATCTAACTGAAAGTGTATGTTAACCATAACAACAAACTTACAGTAACTCACAAAAGTGAGTACACCCCTCACATTTTTGTATATATGTTATTATATCTTTTCATGTGACAACGCTGAAGAAATTACACTTTGCTACAATGTAAAGTAGTGAGTGTACATCTTGTATAACAGTGTAAATTTGCTGTCCCCTCAAAATAACTCAACACACAGCCATTAATGTCTAAACCACTGGCAACAAAATGAGTACACCCCTAAGTGAAAATGTCCAAATTAGGCCCAACGTGTCAATATTTTGTGTGGCCACCATTATTTTCCAGCACTGCCTTAACCCACTTGGGCATGGAGTTCACCAGAGATTCACAGGTTGCCACTGGAGTCCTCTTCCACTCCTCCATGATGACATCACAGAGCTGGTGGATGTTATAGGCCTTGCGCTCTTCCACCTTCCATTTGAGGATGCCCCACAGATATATAGTTAGTCTGGTTAAAAAAAGACACAGGCCCATCTAGTTCAATCAATAAATCTTAAAGGCGTTTTAAAGGTTGTTTTTTTTTTTTTTTTTTTTAAATAACAAACATGTTATACTTACCTCCTGTGCAGTGGTTTTTCACAGAGTGGCCCCGATCATCCTCTTGTGGGGTCCCTCAGAAGAGCTCCTGGCTCCTCCTCGCATCGCGTGCCCCAACGGAGAAGCGATCTCCCTCGGGGCACCCAAGCAGGCGTGCTCCCATGTCCTGCCGCTGTGCCTATTGATACAAACAGCAGGACTCGGCCCCACCCCCGCGCCATTGGATATGATTGACGGCAGAGAGACCCAATGGCTGTGCTGCTATCAGTCTATCCAATCAGGACCCGAGACACCGGCTCGTCCCTGGCCCTGGAAGACCGGGTTCAGGAAAGTAAAAGGGGGGGGGCTGTTGCACTACAGGCAGTTCACCTTAATGCATAGAATGCATTAGGGTAAAAAACCTTGAGGGTTTACAACCCCTTTAACTACTAGGTAAACAATAGGTGGACCCTGTCTCCTCACAATTACTTCAACCAACCTTCCTGCTCTATCCTAAACTCCTTAACCCACATCTTCAACCTCTCCCTCTCCTCTGGCACCTTTCCCTTCCCATTCAAACATTCACTGATTACCCCTATACTTAAATAACCCTCACTAGACCTCACCTGTGTGAATAATTTAAGACCTATCTCTCCACTCCTGTTTGCCTCCAAGCTCATTGAACGCCATGTCTACAAACGAATAAGTTGCTACCTCACTGACAATAACCTTTTTAAACCCCTACACTCCGGCTTCCGCCCACAACATTCCACTGAAACTGCCCTATTAAAACTCACCAAAGACCTAACTGCAAAAACCAACGGCCAGTACTCCATATTTATACTTTTGGACCTCTCTGCTGCTTTTGACACAGTTGACCACCTGCTCCTCCTCAGCAAACACCACTTCCTTGGCCTCTGTGATTTTGCTTTATCCTGGACCCCCCCGCTGCTGACAGAACACACGGATCTGTGGCTGAAGCCACTGATTAAGAAAAACTTTCCAACATGTCCCTGTGACAAAAGTTTTTTAGCCAAACAAGAATGCTACACGCTGATCAAAATCAGGGCCAATCCCTGCTGATAGATAGATAGATAGATAGATATACAGTTGATTGGTAGATATTAGATAGATATGGTAGTGGAAAACTGTGAATGCAGTGTTTTATACTTTTTTTTTCTAATTTGTTCTAACAAAACATATTAGAGGGTGTTAGTTAAAGTTGAATTCCGGCTATGCACCCAACTAGTCACCCTTCTCCCTTCTAACACCTATGCTAAATAATCTGTGTTCTAACACAGTTCTAACATTAAACATTAGCATCCGTTCGCGCGGAACATCCTATTATTTCATTCATCAATCTGTGTAACTTGCCTATTTCCAACCTGCTGTGTTCCGGTCATGTGATCCTCTGTATCGGTCAGTAGTGGCTGCGGGGGGAGGAGAGAGCGTTCTGACAACGCCTAGTAAAGCCTGGAGCAATGACAACACCCATAGGCTTCAATGGTCCATCTGTTGTTGGTGCTCCCTCCTCTCCCCTGCAGTCACATTGGCTGACAGAGGAAAGCCGGATCACGTCCGGAGCTGGAGCTGGAAGTACAGTAGGTAAGTACATCTTTCTTACACAGATTTAGTCAGCCTAGGTTTTAGAAGGAGGAAGACAATGTTAAGGCTAGTTAGAGGTATAGCAGGAATTTCACTTTAAGTATAGATATTAGATCAATTTTCTCTATAGAATAGTGTTCCAAACAAAGTTTGCTCCCTGTGGAAATGCAGAATGTGTGTGAGTGTAGAGGAATGCTATATGGAAGTCTCCCTGGGAAGACCTAGTTGGCGAGATTACCATCAAAGTATCATTATGTTGTTTCACCTCTGTAGCCTCTCTGTTTGTTTTCATGTGACGTACTCACGTTAATATGCTGAATGACAGCTTTTTTTCTGATGTTTGTTAGAAAGTAACTGAGCCTTTTTCCTTTTGTAAAATGCCTTAGAAAGGTCAGGCTTCTGTTTTCTCGGGTAGAATGTGATACTCTTACATGGATCTTGCTTATGAAAGATAAGGAAGTTGGTCCAGTAGCACAGGGTTACCTGCCCACCCGGACAGCGCCCTTAGGTCAGGGTCCTGATGTGTCCTGGTCTTAGAGAGGAGCCGATGACAGGTAGGAGCTGCTGCTAAGGAGGCACTGAGCTCTAGTCAGGATGCTTAGCTGGAGATTTGGGACCTGAGCAGACACTACAGCTCAGACTAAGATCAGCGGGATTGCCCTTTTTTCTAAAGAAGACTTGACCTGTGAAAAAAAAAAGTGTGGTCTCTGCCAATCAAAAACATGTTAATGGAATCCAGTTATCTCAACAACCATCTACTGCAGCTTTAATGCTATCCATTCACAGGGACCAGTTGTTTGGCACCTTTGTACAGCAATCCGTTTACGAAGCATGAACAATTTTACCCAATGACCCCAAGACACCGGTATTGCCCAAAATAATCATCAGGTGGTAACAAGATTTTTGGTTGATCCATAATCTTCAACACCAGTGCTGAGGTCAGCATGCTGTCACAGTTTACACCCTACAGATGCTGGTAGCAAATAATTAAACATATTACTTTTTTTGGTGGTTGGATGAAAGTATAGTCTTGGGCTGATATCTCAAGTATATGACAAATTAAAGGTATTTCTCCTTATAAACTTTAAAATATGTATACAGTGTTAGGGTGCCCATTTCGTAATGGTGTCTTCTCCTCCTTAAAGTGATAACGTTTTTTTTTTCCAAATTCCAGTGCTAGGATATTAGCTTACAGCATTTGCAGTTGCTTTTTATGTTAAACTGGTTCTTTCCTCCACAATTACCTGGCCCCTCAGTGCCAGCCCTGCTTTATGGATTTAGCGTGGCTCCTTTTACCTTGTAGGGTCTTATGGGGTCCCCTTGTGTATGTTCTTTTGGCTGGGACTCAAGCTGATGCTGTGTTCATCAACTATAACACACAGCCCTGAAGCAAGTCATTCCCTGCTCCTCCCTGAACCTATGCTGTCCCGGCTGAACTACGTAAGAGATACTCATAGCGTGCACTCTCTTTGCTGAAAAGTCAGGGACACAGAGTTGTACAACCTGGAGCTGACTGCAGTTTGCAGTTTGAAATTGAAGTATACACACTAGAAAATGGGAACAGGTTGCTATAAAGGCATTTATAAAAACAACTGTGAGCATTTACTGTATTACTACTTTGAGATTGGGCTGTATTGTTCTAGTGATGTATTTAAAAAAATGTCAAATGTATTTTTGCATAGAAGTGGGCTAAAAATCTGAGACAGACCTATAGTCCCTGTCACAGTAGTAATCACACCGG
The DNA here is from genome assembly GCA_018402905.1 of Glandirana rugosa. Lineage (NCBI taxonomy): Eukaryota > Metazoa > Chordata > Amphibia > Anura > Ranidae > Glandirana > Glandirana rugosa. Next base: position 348,725 of record BLSH010433794.1, on the reverse strand, counting down.
GAGAAGAAAGGTCATATTCTGATCCAGTCAGCGCTCTATTGCTTTCAACAGTGCTGTCAGGCATCCGCTTGAACATGTCCATTAGAGGAGAAAGCAGAGTGATGACTTCATCCGTGTGTGGTGTCTCCTTCGTTGTCGAGTAACAGGGGAGATGCAGGTTGATAAGCAAAATGATCATTTGACACATAAAACAGTTCATGTGTACTATGGAGTTAGCTGTTTGCCTGGAGTTCAGCTTTACCTCGAATTGAGGGCCCGCAGTGGTAAGAGGCCCATGGTATTCCGCTATGATGAAATGGAATAGTTAGACTGGCCATAGACGGGGCAAATTTCTTTTCTGCAGCCATAGGTTGCAGCAAAGAAATTTGCGCAATTCCCCTGTCAGCACAGACAGGGAATCCCTCCTGTCGAGACATTGTCTTCTCCCGGCAGGGGTGGGGGGGGAGCCATTCTGGCCGGGAGAAGACAGTGATTATTGCTAGCAGCTATGGCAGCCGCTTGTGATAGTCAGAAGCAAATCCGGCAGGCTGGTTGTACTCAAGCTGATTGATCGATTAAATTGATACATTCAGCCTGCCCATTAATGGTTTGAGATTTGTACTATGTATGGTCAGCCTCAGTAAGGAAGGTTGTAGTAATGTTTTGCTTAAGAAACACAACCAAATGGGTTTGGTCAAAAACCTTCCATAATACCTAGCCTGTCCCAGTCAGGTGTTCTTATAGAGCAGATCTAGTCTGCACACAGCCCTGAGCACTATTTGTATTTCCAATGGCTGTATATCACTGTGAGGGTGGTAGTAAGTAAGTCTTCAAAAGGCCTACTGCTTCAGAAACTGTAGAGACACAATGCAAAGGAAATCCCTCAGTTGCATCTGTTGTCACACCTTAAGCCAACAAGCAGACATAAGATTATTGAAAGTGTGTTGCAAACCTTTGAACATACATCATTCATGAGCTACACTGTCAGAATTGAATCCTACGTGCCTCAACACACAGTTTCAGTGACTGTAATTTTCTGTGGTTTAGCTCTAGAACATATAAATGGTGCCACTTTCTGATTTATATATTAGCAATTTCTGACTTTTCTGACCCGGACATGTCAGGGCTGATTTACTAAAGTGGTGAAATTAATTTTCACTTGAATTTCCAAATATGTGCAAGGAAAGTCATCATAAGTGATTGAATAGCTGAAGTCTGCAAAGCTTCAACTGATTCACTAAGCTAAGTAAAAATTCACTATACTCCAATCACATGTCCCTGTAAACTGAATTTCACAATTAGGCTCACTCTTTGGGGGAAAGCCCATATTGCCGGGTCACCCTCTGAGCAGTTGGATGCCGTAAACCAGGTAGGAACTCATCCCATGCACCAAACTGCCAGTGAATCCAGGAAAAAGCTGGCGGCACTCCATTAAAATGGATGTAGCTTTATTGTTGTGGAATCCCTGTCTGGGACCACCTTGTATGACCGGTTTAAACCAGGAGACTTGGATTAATCATAGATACTACAATCGTCCTCTCTGCTCCTCCCAGGACATCCTGCTCTCTAGCTCCGTTGTTACCTCCTCCCATGCTCGCCTACAGGACTTCTTCAGAGCCTCTCCCATCCTCTGGAACTCCCTGCCCCAGAATGTCCGGTCAGCCCCCACCCTGTCCGCCTTTAGGTGATCCTTGAAAACTCACTTATTCAGGGAAGCCACCCCTCACCGACCTAAGAACTGTACTTGACTCACCTCTATCAGATCATCCCCTGCAGCCATTACCTTTTGTACCACCTCCCCCTATCTTTAGATTGTAATCTCAATCTTATTCCTTCTGTATTGAACTGTATTGTAATTGTACTGTGTCCCTTCTTTATTGTAAAGCGCTGCGCAAACTGTTGGCGCTATATAAATCCTGTATGATAATAATACTACAATTAAGCCCAGTCCCTTGAATGAAACACGTCAGAGGTGGATGTTTCAGGTATGAACTGTGTGTCTGTGAACAAGTGAGCTTCCTGTTTTCACTATTGGTAGCAGTACTTTGCATACAATCATTACAATACCACACAAACACCTTGACATGTCAAAAAACAATCCTTAACACGTTTGTAACTGATCTCTGGGGATGAACTGGACTGCCGGGAATGTTTGCTGATCAGTGTTTGAGCTGGATTCTTTTTCCAATTAGTGGCATTTCTTAACACCTTGCAAGGAAAACTGAGATGACATGGTAAACCAAAGATTGAACGCTTACTTGTCTCCCTTGTCTGTTGGTAATGTTGATAATGCAGTCCATCACTTCCTCTGGTATTATTCTACATTATATTTACTGCTCAAATAATTTTTCAGTTGTGCTATTTATGCAGGTTCCTTTCATCATAGCACTGTTAGCTTTGGGTGCCAATAAGTTAAATTGGAATTCTGGAATCGTTCTATCTACGCTTAAACCTGCTCCCATTCCTATTCTAACTCCTATACTAACTACCCTGTAGAAGGAAGATACTTATCTTTACCTATTCTCAGGGTGCTCCAGTCCGGTCACATGATCTCCCCAGCGGCCTGCTTCAGGGAGAGGAGAGACCAGCGACAATGGCTGGAATGCCAGAACAGTGACGTCACCCATAGGCTTACTGTTGGGCATCCGTTGTCGCTGATCCCTCCTCTCCCCTGAAGCTGGCTGCTGAGAACTGATCGCGTGACCAGACCTGAGCACCCTAAGAATAGGCAAGTATAAGCATCTTCCTTCAACAGGGTAGTTATTATTGGAGTTAGGAGGGGTGTGAGAGTAGGTTTAAGCTTGCTGCTGCACTGTGGCGCTGTCCGGCCAATCGCCATATATAAGCGGCAATTCACGCGTGCGCTCTCATGCCCGCCGCACTCTGCAGGAGTGTGCCCGTGGCTCGGGCAGAACCGATGTCCGCCGACAAGCCACGATAACCTGCCAGAGATAAAGAACGGGGAACCGCCAATGTAAACACGCCTGTTCCCTGCTCTGTCAGTGGGCATGTAAGAGATTTACTGATCCCTGCCAATGGGATCAGTTAGATCTCTTATGCCCATGGTAGCCCAGCCCCCTCACAGTTAGAACACGCCCAGGAAACACAGTTATCCCCTAGATCTCCCCCTGCAGGTTAACCCCTTCACTGCCAATGACATTTACACAGTAATCAGTGGATATTTAAAATTCTGATCGCTGTATAAATGTCATTGATCCCAAAAAAGTGTCAAAAATGTCCAACATGTCCGCCCCATTATCAAAGTCCGATAAAAATCACAGATCGCTGCCATTACCGTAAAAAAAGAACAATGTAAAAACGCCAGAAATTAATTCTCATGGTTTGTAAACGTGGCAACTTTTGCGCAAACCAATCAATAAACGCCGATTGTTGCCGACGTGAGGAAGAATATAAATTGGCCAAAACCGATGAATAAATTTGTTTTTTTATATATTTTTTAGATTTCTATTTTAGCAAAAAGTAAGAAATATATTTTTTTTTGCAAAATTATCGCTCCTTTTTTGTTTATAGCGGTGATCAGAAATGACACAGAGGTGATCAAATACCACCAAAAGAAAGCTCTATTTGTGGGGAAAAAAGGTCGCAAATTTAGTTTGGGTACAACGTCGCACGACCGCGCATTTGTCAGTTAAAGTGACGCAGTGCCGAATCGCAAAAAGTACTCTGGTCCTAACATGGGAAATCCTTCCGGGGGTGAAGTGGTTAAATACTTGGTCAGGAAAGTGACATGTTTTGGGTTAAGTCAGCTTAAGTATGGAGGTCAAGGGATGCGTTAAATATAAATAAGGTTATATGTTAAAGTGCAACAGTAACCTAAAACTATTTTTAAGTTTAGTAAAGAGGGGAATGTGGGAACCACTGTCTGGTTTTTATTGCTGTTTATAGAGCTATGAGGTACATGTTGAACCTTTCTAAACTACCCTCCTAAAGGAGCATTTTTATATAGAAGTTTAAGCAAGAAGAGCGATTGGAGAGAAGTAGGGTGTATGATTTTATGTTCAATCATAAAAAATCTATATCTTTATGTATTCAAATATATACTTAATACACCACTTACAACTCACACAAAACCCCAACAATACCAATTTAAAAGGACTGTAGACTCTTGGAACACATCATGTAAATGATTATTTTGTATACATAATGTTCAGTTTCTCTTTCAATAGTTTTAAAGAATACAGAATACAGCCACATGCAGATGTATAAGCACTGTCGATATATCAGTATATTCCAGAACAGTATCCAACAGATTATTGTGCTCTATCATCTGCTGCCTCTGGTAAGCAGATAAGTCTGCTATCAATTGCACGCTTGTTTCCAAGACTCCTCGCCAGGATCTTATTCAAAGACTTATGATAGAATATTTTTTTTTTGTTCCTGTATAGCACTGCACATTTTTTTGAGTATACTGTTTACAAGGGTTGTATGGTCGCCTAGGGTGCTAGCTGCTAAAACTGATTGGCGCGCTCACTATTTGCATTATCATTTTGATGGTATCCAACAGATACCAAACAGAAAGAGATGCTAGAGTTCAGCACAATAAGTATACCATTTTACATGTTAATATTGCAGTGTTGGTTTAGCAATATATACAAAAATATGGTCTGGGGGGCCAATAACGAACTAAGAGCGCTCATGGGTTTAGTGCGGACACCAAGTCCGCCACATGGAAAACAAAGAAATTTGTAAACAGGGGCTTTCATAGCAGGGCAGCCAAAGGGAGTAGAGGAGGGAAGATGTAAAGTAAGGAAGGAAAAGAAAAAGGGGAAAAGGAAGTCCCGGGACTCTCTAGCCCGAGTCCTAACTAGCTACAGGCACAGAAGGCTGTGCATTTTGGGTTCATGGGGTCCATATTTTTAAAAATTTCTGGTGCAGTCCAAGAGAATGCCTGGTGAGCTTTTCATTGATGAAGAAGTCATCCAAGCGGTGGTAGACCTCTTTAAAGGGATACAGTACATTTAAATTAAGACCATGTGAGGCCTCGGAATTCATAGTGTTCAGTTTCAATGATTAGTATACTCCTTAGTTTTATTATAAGAAAAATGTTAATCCTTGTAGCAAATACTGTAGACACAGTAGTTACATTGGAATGAAAGGAAACTATTTAAACCTCGATTTAAGATCTTCAAAGAGGCAGTAGTTATTGGCAAGATACAGCCTAAAGGCTGTGCATATCTTTTTCCAATGTGGAGTAGAAAAAAAATTTAAATCTGGAAGCTGGCTGCTATTGTAGCACATGCCTATCTTCTACCTTGTACACCTTGCTAAACAAAACATGTCAAACTTAAGTCAAGCATGGGCTACACTTTAACAGTTCAAATGGTAATTGAAAATATTTCAAATAAAAAAAGTTTACGTGTCTTAGCCCTGGTTCACATTGACACATATCAAATCGCATGCCAAATCGGCGGCAATTGCCGGCAATGGCACCGTCCTAATTGGTGCGACACCGCACTGATTTCAAAAAGTAGTTCTTGTACTACTTTTTGCGATTTCAGGTGCGATTTCTATAGGCATCTGTGCAGAAACCCACACAGATGCCTGTGAAATCGCCGCTGAAGTCGGGACTGACATGCGGGAATAAATTCCGCTGAACTCACAGGATTTCATTCCCGCACTTAGTATGAACCTGGGCTTATAAAAACGTTGGTCAATGTCCATTATCTTCTGCAGCTCAAATTTACTGCCCACCATCTTTTCTAGCTCAAATTCTTAGACTGCTACCTTTTTCAGCTCTCAATCTTTGGCAACACCCTTTTCAACTCAGATTTGCTCCCCAACATCTTCTGCAGCTCAGATCAACTGCCCACCAACTTCTTTAGGTCAGATTCAAGACCCACCACCTCTTGCAGCTCAGATTCAATGCCCACCAACATCCTTAGCTCAGATTCAATGCCCACCACCCTTTTCAGCTCAAATTAGCTGCCCAGCAGTTTCTTTATTTCAGACTCACTGTTTACCAGTTTTTTCAGGTCAGATTCACTGCCCACCACTTTCAGCTCAAATTCACTGCCTGCCACCCTCTTCAGCTCAGATTCACTGACCGCTAACTTCTCCAGCTCAGCTTAAATCAACTGCCTACTTAGTGGTTAGCACTGGGGTCTTCGGTCCAATCCCAGCCAGGACAACACCTGAATTGAGTTTGCATGGTCTCCCTGTGCTTGCTTGGGTTTCTTCTGGCTACTCTGTTTCCTCCCACAATCCAAAGGCACACAGGTGGTAATTGTCTAAATTGACCTAGCTGTGTGTGTACATCTTCATTTGAGTTAGGGACCTTATATTTTAAGCTGCTTGAGGGCAGGGAATAATGTGAATGTAAACTATGTAAATGGTTGCATAAAATGTCAGTGCTATATAAATAACTGTAGTAAAGAAATACATACTACCTTGTTCGCCTCAGATTCACTGGCCACCATGTTCTTCAGCTCAGAATCACTGCCGTTCAAACCCTGCAGTTAAAGTTCACTGCCACTAAACTGTGCAATTCAGATTCACTGCCCACCAATCTCTGCAGTTTAGATTCACTGTTCATTAACGTCTTCAACTCACATTCACTGTCCTCCACACTTCAGTTCATGTTCAATCCCCACCAAACTCTGTAGCTCAGATTCAGTGCCCATCAACTTCTTCAGCTCAGATTCACTGCTCACCAACCTCACACTTGATCCCTACCAGTGCACTACCTTCACACGGTGACTGGCAAGGCCAAGCTCATGCAGCTTCACACAGCTTTGCATGCAAAGGTCTTCCCTAGCCTGCATTGCTAGAGCTACACAGAGTACTATGCTCTCCCTCCACCTGTCACTTACTGCCTGAATCTGCTTATTTTGCCCAACCACTACCTGTCACTCTTAGCCACAGTGGCATCTCCTGCCGGCTAGCTAACACCTTCACAGTGCAAATTTTTTCTCCTGTCCGCCCACCTTCAGCAGGAAGATGGGATCTTCTGTGGGCCACAGGAGAGTTGTATGTTTGATATTCTTGCGCCAAACCCTTCTAAGAACTTTCCCTGATGATATCCTGTTACTCGACATCTTTGCATTTTCCCCAATAATTTAGTACATCTTCAGTTTCATGGAGAAATACAATCTATCCCCTCCAAGAGAACTATACAGTACATTTGCATTGAATTTAGTAACTTCCTTGCCTGCTTTTGTCCTGTAAATCATTGCTATAGGTCTTACAGGCATTTTATAAAACTGGCTGCTAATCAGAATTGTCATTTGTTACTTAAAGCGGTAGTAAACCCATCCATTTAACAGTTTAAAAAACAGTTACATTTCTGGCACGTGGTGGAAATGTAACATTCCCATTGGTTGTGTTCTAAACCAAACTCTCAAACCATCCAATGGCTGGTGTCATAGCTGATCACATTTGCAGCATCATGGCAGTTGTAGATTAAACAGAGGCCAAGATGGCAGCTTCCTTGGCTGAAAAGGATGGGTGGGTTTACTACCACTTTAACCACCTCCCACCCGACCACTGTACATATACGGCCGGCTGGGAGCCTCACCGTTCTGAGTGGACGTTCATTATGATCACAGGACCCGGCCGAGCAGAGATCGGGATAGGGGCGCTGCAATTGGCCCTCCTGATCACGTGATGGCTGTGTCCAATCACAACCGTCACAGAGTAAACAGAGACATGTGTCTCTGTGACAGTTCCCCCCCGCCGAGCTCAGTGAGAGCTCAGTGCGTGGGGGAGGGGGAATCTGCAGCTCTGTGGCAGCTCTCTGTAAGAAGATGATTTTATACAGAGAGCTCTCACAGATTGCCCCCCACACAGTGCACCAAGCACCACTGATACCCCTGTCCCCATACACATATCAGTGTCCCCATAAAACATCTGTACCAGTCCCCAAAACATCTGTCTGTCCCCCATCACATCTGTCACAGTCCCCAAAACATCTGTATGTCCCCATCACATCTGTCACCATACACAAAACATCTGTATGTCCCCGTCACATCTGTCACAGTGCACAAAACATCTGTCCCCCATCACCGCCAACACCAAATAAACCCTGATTTGGGTTATTTTTACCAAAGAAATATAGCAGTATCATTTTTGGTCAAAATGTATGAAGAGGAATTACTTATTTGCAAAATTTTATAACAGAACAAAGAAGAATGCATTTTTTTAAAAAAAATTGGTCTTTTTTATTTCTAGCGTTAAAAATAAAAACCCCAGTGGTGATTAAATACCACCAAAAGAAAGCTCTATTTGTTTGAAAAAAAATTATAAAAATTTCATTTGGGTACAGTGTTGCATGACCGCGCAACAATCATTCAAAGTGCGACAGTGCTGAAAGCTGAAAATTGGTCCAGGAAGGGGGGGGGGGGGGGTGAAAGTGCCCAGTATTGAAGTGGTTAAAGCGTAACCCCACTTTTGTTGAGAGAAAAAAAACATTCCCCCCTGGGTAATCTATGTACATTGTAAGGATTATAACAAACTTTGTTGCAGATTATTACCTTTTGTTATTCGGAAGAAATCATTGCTTGCTCCTCTGTGCCTCTCTGCTAAGTGGGTCTGATGGGAGTGGTTTCATAATTATCAGTCAGCTGTGGCAGCTGCAGAGCACTAATGAGGAAAGCTGCTGGGCCTGAATCCCTTTAGACATGTTCCTATTGAAAGTATTTCACCAAAAATTAAATTTTTGTTGCAGGGGATGCCTGAAATCTGACTTGTGGGGAAATTGGTGAGCCAATCACACAAGCAGGAAATGATGTTCATGGGGAGTGGTCAATACACATTCTGTGTACAGAACACCTCCAGGTAGCCATACTGCTTTGCATTTATAGAAAATTACAGTGGCTGCAGATTGAAAAGGAAAGGTAATTTTTAATAACATTCAATTACAATATGGCTTGTATTGCAGTTGTACACGCTATATTATTTTTTCTTTATTTGCTATTTTTTTCCCCACAAAAGTGGAGTTACCATTTTAAAAAAAGTCTGTAGAGGTAATATAAGGACTGAGCTTATTGCTGATTTGGAGGACAAGAATACAAATTTCAGGACCTCATTTCCTTCTGAACATTTGTGCATTGTGCACTATAAAATACAGCAGTTAGTGTAAATTTGACGTAGCAGCGAGTTAGTTAAAGCAGAGCAATAAATTAGACTATACACAGGAGCAGCCTGTTGTCGATGAATAGTCTAGTTTTATAATGCAGAGGTGAGCTGTTATATTAGGACATTGCAGGAGAGTGAAATATACTGTTCTGCCAAGTCTTCCATTATCTGCTTTTATTGTTTGGTTCCTGTTGTTATTTGTTTCGGGCACAACCTGCTGGAAAAGAAAGCAATTCAGTAAAAAATGCATTCTATGCATTAAGATAAAAAAACTTTCTGTGTGTAAGAGCCTCCCCAGCACCCCTAATTACTTACCTGAGCCCCATCTCTCTCCAGCGATGTCCACGAATGTGTAAGCTGTCCAGGACAATCCTCCTGATTGGCTGAGACACAGCAGCGAAGCCTTTGGCTCCCACTGCTGCCAATTGAAATCAGCCAGCCAATCAGGGGAGATGGGGCAGGGCCATACAGGGCTCCATGTCTGAATGGACACGGAGCTCTGACTCGGCTTGTGTGCCCCCATAGGAAGCTGCTGGCTGTAGGGGGCACTCGATAGGAGGGAGGGGCCAGGAGTAGCAATGAGGGACCTGAGAAGAGGAGGATCCAGGCTTCTCTGTGCAAAACCAACTGCACAGAGGAGGCAAGTATAACATGTTTATTATTTATTTATTTTTTTAAAATGAGACTACAATCACTTTAAGAAAAATGCAAGGCGTCCTGTGAATGATGCCCATGCCAAGTGAGTGACCCCATGTGGTTACCACTGTCTTCTGGGACCTGGTAGACAGCAGTGATCATTGCATTAGCTAAGACTGCTGCAGTGGTTCTCTACTTCCACAGCGGTCCTACAGGAATGGCATATTCTTACTTCTATTGGTCCAAGGCAGCAATACAATAAATTCCATACCTGGAGTTCAGCTTTAATTCTTAATGATCTCTTAAGTGTCTCAAATTGATGACAAACGGATTCCATTCACACAAGCCCAAAGCTTATCAAAACAAGCCTTAAAGAGTAACTCCACTTTTGTTGAGAATAAAACATTCCCGTCTGGGTGATCTATGTACAATTACAAGGATTTTAGCAAACTTTGTTGCAGATTCCTACCTTTTGTAATTCTGAAGAAATCCCTGTGTGTTTGTCTGTGTCTATGTGGAATGGGAGTGGTTTCTTAATTATCAACCAGCTGCTTCACCTGTAGGGCTCTAATGAGGAACGTGCTGACTCTGCATCATTTTATACATGATTTCCTATTAGGAGTATCTCACCAAAAATTACATTTTTGTTGCAGGGGATGCCTGACATATGACATATCTTAGTGCAGACTTCTGGGAAAATCAGTAAGGGCTAGTTTACACTTGCTTCGGCTTCAACGCTCATTAAAGCTCATACAGCTTCAACAAGCCTTTATGACGTGTTTTTGAGGCTTCGGCGGTGCTTCGAAGAGGCTTCAGTGAGGCATCGACTAGGCTTCAGTGATGCACTTTTAAAGGTTTATTGAAGCTTGGCCGATTGGCCCTGTGTGTTTGTTGATCTCTCACACCTGCAATTTCTCCAAAACAAAGCGAAGCTAAAGCTGAATACAGCCTCTGAAAAGCTGCAGGTGCTTCAAGCGAGCTTCAAACGAGCTTTGTCATAGACTTCTATGGAGGCGTTGGAGAGGCTTTGAAGCCTGGCTAAAGCTACATGGGGTGTAATTTTTGACATGAAGCTGAAGCGCAGCGAAGCCAACACAAGGTGTAAACAGGGCTGTACGCTAACCATTTTATTTAGTGACATGGGCTTTGACTGGCATTAAGGGAGCTTTAACCACTTCCTTACTGGGCACTTAAACCCCCCTCCTGCCCAGACCAATTTTTGGCTTTCAGCGCTGTCGCATTTTGAATGACAATTGCGCGGTTGTGCGACGTTGTACCCAAATAAAATTTGCGTCCTTTTTTTCCCACAAATAGAGCTTTCTTTTGGTGGTATTTGATCCCCTCTGCGTCATTTCTGATCGCCGCTATAAACAAAAAATGAGCGACAATTTTGCAAAAAAGAACAATATTTTTTACTTTTTGCTAAAGTACAAATCCATTAAAAAATTATTCATCGGTTTTGGCCGACATATATTCTTCTACATATTTTTGGGGGAAAAAAAAATCGCAATCGGCGTATATTGATTGGTTTGCGCAAAAGTTATCACGTCTACAAACTGGGAATTGATTTATGGCGTTTTTATTATTTTTTATTTTTTTTACTAGTAATGGCGGCGATCTGTGATTTTTAGCGGTAATGCGATATTGGGGGGGACATGTCGGACCATTTTGACACTTTTTTGGGACCAATGACATTTATTCAGCGATCAGAAATTTAAATGTCCACTGATTACTGTATAAATGTCATTGGCAGTGAAGGGGTTAACCTGCAGGGGGCAGTGAAGGGGTTAAATATGTTCCCTGGCTGTGTTCTAACTGTGGGGGGGCAGGGCTGGTCGGGACATAACAGATCTAACTGATCCCAGTGACAGGGATCAGTAGATCTGCTATGTCCCCTGTCAAAGAACGGGGAACCGCCGTGTTTACAACGGCGGTTCCCCGTTCTGAGGCTCCTGAAAGTGATCGCGGGTCTCGGGCGGACATCGAGTCCGCCCGACCCGCGGGCACGCTCGCGCAGCGTGCGGCGCGCGCGCGCCGCCGCTGCCTCCAGGGGGCGCGCGGGAGCATGCGCAGTGGGAGGACGTCCATGGACGTCCTCCCGGCATTTCAGGTCCGCGCTGGAGCCGTATTTCGGCAATAGCGCGGACCTGGAGGGGTTAACAAAGCCTGTCTGACGCCCTGTATTGAAGCAAGTGTAAACGAGCCCTATGGCAATCACACAAGCAGGAAATTTTTTTTCGGGGGGGGGGGGGGCGTTCTGTACACATTCTGTATATAGAGCACCTCCAGGAAACCATATTGCATTGCATTTTACAGAAAATTACAGAGCTGCAGATTGAAAAGGAAAGGTCATTTTTAATAATATTCAATTACAATATGACTTGTGTTGCAATTGTATGTAATATAATAATAAAAACTGTGTTGCACTAATTGAAATTCAAAATAGCATATCAAAACAAAATAAATACAATACAAATATCATTATTTAGAAAAGTCCATAAACCACCAAGTGAAAAATTAATGAATTAACTAATTGCAGTGAAATCTCGTCTGTAGTATCGTCCACCAAAATTCACACCGCATGTGTACGAACACCACCACCAACAGGATAAGGTTAAGACATCATGCACACTGGACATTAAAAAAAGCTCTAAAAACGTCAGTAGCTTTGCAGTAAGTTCTACAGCATTTTGCACTAGCGTTTTTGAGCAGTAGCAGTAACCAAAAACGGCTAGCTGCGTTTTTGAGCCGTAGCGTTTTTTTTTTTTTCCCTCCATTGATCTAAAACGTCCAAAAACGTTGGTGAACTGCGTTTTTCTGCGTTTGAGCATTTTTACAGCTGAAAACGTCTCTCAGAACCCACTGGTCTTGGTTTTTTTTACAGCTTAAAAACGTCCCTGCCCAAAACAGTTGATAACAGCCTATGTGTGCATGAACACTTAGGATAACATGATGGAGAGTTTGACCTTAGGAAAAAATGTCTGCAGCTAAAAACAGCTGCTGTAAAAACGTCCTGTGTGCATGAGGCCTAAATGTTTGATCTTGTCCAGGGCAGCGTAATACAAAGATATACCTTGGGTCGGGTGGTTTGGAGCAAGAGATATTGTGATTACCTTACCAACCACCGTGAAACCCTTTCCTCTGCTTATCCTCGTTTATGAAGTAATAAGAGCGGAGTGTTAGGAGTGACATGGTGTACCCTGACCCCCAGTAATAGGTGGTCATGGGGTTCTGGTAAGGGCACACCCTATATGGTGGTTGTGTTTGTACACATGCGGTGTGAATTTTAGTGGATGATACTACAGACGAGATTTCCCTGCAATTAATGAATTAATTTTCCACTTGGTGGTTTATAGACTTTTCTAAATAATGATATTTGTATTGTATTTATTTTGTTTTGATATGTTATTTTGAATTTCAATTAGCGCAACAGTTTTTATTGTTCAATTTTTGGGGTGACGATATCTCACGTGTGTGGTTGCAGCTGTTCATTTATTTGATTTTTTAATATCACTAGCGCAGTCAAACTATTGTTTACACTTTGCATTTGTATATGCTATATTATTTAAATTTTTTTTATTTGCTTTTTTTTCCCCAATAAAGTGGAATTACCCTTTAATCTTTGCACTCTGCCTAGGACAACATAAGCTACAGCCCGAGCTGGCTACTTCATGTAATGAGGGTGGAAGCACATTTCCCACACTGCCCCACCTCCTGCATGCCATTTTGGCAGACGATCACATCTGTGACATTCACCCTAAGCGTTCCCTTTTTTAAACCAAACCCAGCTATGTGTGCATTGTGTGTTGATGCACTTTGCACTAAGGTGCTTCCTGATGCATTAAATAATGCACCTGTGCTACTTTTGAACAACACAGGACACTGCAATTCATGGAGCAGTCCCATCTTTGCAATGTAGTGCACAGGTATGTTTGTTTTTACTGCACTGTATATTTGCATTTGGGTGCCATTCAGATTGAATGGCCACACACCACAATGTACATATGCCATGTATTATGTGCAGCAGACAATTGTTTTGGAAACCTAAATTCAACATTCAGCTGGTGAGCAGAACCTAGAAATTACATTTTTTATGTCATTTCAGTAGCTGAAATAAAATCCTTTAAAGAGAGGTATTGGTAGACTAAAGAGTATTTATATGTTTGAAGTTAATCTGACTGTTAAAAGCTACCTGCCACTCAAGTTATTAACAAGGTGAAATCCATTAGGATAACACATTACACTGCACATAAATGTGTTCTAAGCTCTGCAGGACTCTCAAAACCTGGGCCATTCTAATCTGCAAGGATCTCTACTTCTTTGTGGTGTTAAAGGCTGGTCTACCATCTCCTGGATCCCTATGTGGCCCATCACTATGGTGTGTGGTCTTAATGGCCAAGAGGTAAGTGTAGGAAGCTTTAGTGGCCAGACTAACCTTCAACGCTACCTTTGAAGTGTTATCTCTTTCAAATTAAAGTCACCCAAATTTTGGGTGTCTTGCCATGATATAGAAGCCATGTGCAGGAATTTTCCGGGTTCCTGCATTTTGTGCATATGCTTACTGTAAACTTTTTTTAACATATACTTTAACCTCAATGTATTCCTTAAAAACTAAACACTTAACTTCAACCTAATTCTGAACAAACTTTCTTTCGAAAATCAGAAATTTAGTGCGTTTTGTGATCCGGTGATCACATTGATTACCATTGATTTCGAAATTCGACCAACCAAGCCTTCAATTTCACCTCATGTTGCTCAGAAAACTATTTTTGTGGCCGGGAATCTTCTTTTCTTTCCAGGAATTCTCTTTTATTGTGCTCATGCGCATTTCTTTTTCAGTTATCTTTCTCACATGATTCTCCCATCATTGATTTGAAAATCGTTCATTTTTCAAATAATTTGCAATATGCCCGATCACTCAAATTCAATTCTTAGAAAAGGTTTTCAAAAGAAAATTCTTTCGGAATTCGACCCATGTATGGTCGGCCTAACTTCTAAATCAAATCCATAAACTCAGCCTAACCCTTAAAGTATAACTAAAGGCACAACTTTTTTTTCTTTAGTTTTGAACAGAGTAGAGATGGATTAGAGCGCCTGTCTTTTTTTTTTTTTTTGCTGTCTGTGCCCTCACTTGGTAGATTCACCCTCTCCATTTGTCCTGTTTACCATTGTCATTGAAAGTGAAAGTAAAGAAAATCCCAAATTTTGGGTTGTCCCCAGAAAAGTGACAGAGGGGGATCTTCCAATGGGGACCTGGGATCCCCGAGGGATTTACTTAATTTGCAGGGATTTCCTCTCACTTCCTGTTTGGCAATGTGACAGGAAGTGAAGGGAAATCCAAAATTGGACAGAGATGGTGAAAAAAAATCTGACAAGGGTTATAACCCTCCCTTGCTCTATCCAATATGAAAAAATGTTTTGCATTTCGTTCTACTTTAACCTCAGGTGAATTATTTTAACAACAAATACTATTATTTGTAGCGTAGTGGTATTAATACTATAACACCAAAAATGTCATGTGCCATAATAAATCTCTACAAAGAAAGGTTTGATGTCCCCTATCGAATTTGGCAAATTATTGGCGCTAAAAAACTTGCACCTTAATGAAACGATCCACTATAAATAGGCCATAGGTGTTTGTTTTTCCAAGGAAAAGGTTGTAGTTTTTCCGAAATGACATTGAGGTTGTGCTATATGGTAGTTTGAGGTGTAATACTTTTTCTTTAATGCCTGCTTTTGTTTATTATATGTGATCACTTGACAGAGGGGATCACATTTCCGCAGGTTGAGCAGACGGCTTAATGATTTCCTGCTGGACATTTTTGACATATAGTTAGTCTGGAGGAACTGAAACATGTAACTGTTTCTTTGATATGGGGTGTGTAATGCTGGAGAGCTGTCCTGCAGTTGTCACTTCACAACTAGCAAGCAGTCAACTTCAAGGAGACCTGTCTTTTCGTGGCTTAGGGAGATGATATCTTCAGGGCAGTTGTACGGGGAACATCTGGACATTTGTCAGTGACTTCAGAAAGGTTATGGAACATTTTTGGCTTTGTTTCTTGCTAATACTGTCACTTTAGTAAGATCCTTATAGCGGCTCTCTTTCAAGTTCCAACTGATGTCATAGACTTAAAAGACTGGGCCATTTACTAATGATATTAAGTGGTTTTGGGAGGGAAGGTCATGTGAAATAAATATCGTCTCACCTTCATACATCTAAAGATCCAAATAAAAACAAGACTAGAGAAAGTGTCTCATATTGCTGTGGTTAGTCACAGTACGATTACCTACATTCTCTAGTTGTTAGAGAAGAATGAAAAGAAAATGTCATCATTGTCACTTTTAACACTCTACCTTTTTGATGTCTAGCCTGTATGGGTAAACTCTGTTCCCTCTGTACCCTTCTCTTTCATTTTCATTTGTAGGAAACTTTTGGCCCTGCATATTGTTTGGCTTTGTCCTAGGGTGCTCATTACAAGATGACAACATTTCTGCTAATTGCAAGGCAGTGGCTTTGCATTGTCGCTAGATTCACAAAAAATTATTTGCTTAAGAAATATGTGTAAAATGAGACAAGATGGCAGATTATAGGTCTTATACACGTTAACCTTTGCTATGTGTATACACCTATCCCCAACATTGCATCATGGTGTTGTGTTGTGGTGGAAACCGAGCTTTTTTTCTGATTCAGACTTGTTTAGCGGCCATTCTGAGAAGGACTGACCACACACACACACAGGTCCTGTTTTTTAATTGCTCTACTGTACATCTATATGAAGACAGCCAGGTGAGCGCCATTCACAATATACGTAGCAGACAATAGTTTGTGACATAACTTTACTTCCTTCTGCATTCCATATCCAGTCCAGGCATTCCCATGGATAGCCCTTGTTTGAAATTTTACACGAAACACAGCAGATGATGATTGAAACTAAAAGGATGATAGTTATTTGCTAAATTTAAAAAAACAAAACAAAAACTTTTTCATTCTAAATTATTTTTGATTGTAAAGGCACTTTTTTATTTTAAAAAAATGCCATACTTACCTTCTGTGCAATGAGTGGTCCCCTTATCTCTTCTTCTGGAATCCCCCACCAGCACTGTCTGCTCCTCCTTTTCTGTGGGTGCTCCCTCAGCAAGCCATGTACCAAAGGCATCCTGTCAGGCACACCCCTGACCTGGACTGTATGCATCCATAGACATATAGGCTTGGCCACACCTACCCCCCCGATCCCTCCTGACTGGATTTGACTATGGCCCCCATTGCTCTCAGTGTGTCCTGTGAGAATAGGAAGAGTGGAGAGTGGTACTGCAGATAGGACAGCACTGGATTGAGAGAGATTAAGTGTTTAGGGATGGTGGGGGAAGGAAAAAACTAGTATTTGAGCCTTTTTTACCTTAATGCATAATATCTTTAGAACCTTTTTTTTTATTTGCAAACTTTTACAAAATACAAGACATATTTCAAAATAACAATACATAGCCATACATTTACAACACCAATAAAGGAACAAAAAAAGAAAGGCAAAACAGAAAACCAGAAAAAAACATACATAGATAATATCCAGCTCAACATAACTCAAATATAAAAAAAAAAATTACAGACGTCAACAGGACTCTTCTCATAAAATGACAACACAATATATAATAATAATACTAATGAAATAAGATTAATATTAGAACCATTTTAACATTTTTATATGGTCATGTAAAATATAATCACAGTTTTAGTGTCAAAATTGCTTATTTCATCCTTCTCCACCTGGGTTTATACTAGTACTGCTGCGTTATGCGTTTTTCCATTTCCTTCTGTAGCACATTTTTACTTACATTTTTAATGCACTTTCATTCTTCATGCTTTTTTGTAGGAGAAGGAGACAAAACCCTGCTAACAACTCACTAAACATGTGCCAGTAGTGTTGCTGCTTTGCTGAATTAAAGGGGTTGTAAAGTCTCCAGGTTTTTCACCTTAATGCATTGCATTAAGGTGAAAAACCTTAGGATGTGCAGCAGCCCCCTAGAGCCGCCCCCTTTTACCTACCTGAGCCCAATCGCTCCAGCGATGAGAACGAGCCAAGCAGCTCCTGCCGCTGTCTCAGGTCCTCATTGGATAGACTGATAGAAGCAGCCATTGGCTCCCGCTGCTGTCAATCAAATCCAATGACACTGGGGGCGGGGCCAAGTCCTGCTGTCTGTGTCAATGGATGCACCAGCAGCACGACTCGGGAGCGCGCCCCTCGAGAAGGACCCTAGAAGAGGAGGGTCAGGGCCACTCTGTCGAAAACCCTTGCACAGGTAAGTATGACTTTTTTTTTTTTTTAAACAAGCCTTTAGTATCATTTTAAGTTCTTCTGTTAAATGTGTCGGCTGTCCCGAACTTATTATCGCACTAAGGGCTTCTTCATACTAACAGTTGAAGGCCAGTAAAGCCCTGCAGTTGAAAAGCACTTTTACTGCCCCCAACCAAAAACTCCTTTAGCTGCCGAGGCAGCGGCATGCCACAGCCATGATTCCTTGCTTCGCAGCAGGAATTACACTGCATCACTTTTGGTGCCGTATCGCCCGCCCAACGCAACCCATGCAAGTGAATGGGGCTGCTCTGCAAGCACCCCACAACTGTGCGCAATGTACACAGTTGTATTGCGCCAGTGCAGGGTTTACGGGGTTAAAGTTGGCAGTGAGGATGCGTTATATGAAATGCTCTCTGAAGAGCAGTTTGAATTTGGATCACTTATCAGAGACCAAAGCTGTGAACAAATACCTAAAGGTCTCCTAGACATGGTCTCCCTGCCAGAAAACAATGCATATTCTCTAATGGCATAAAATACCCACAAAGTTCCTGGTAGCCAGAGACATTGTGATGTTTGCCTAGACTATAGGTCACATGAGGGCGCTCAGGGGCAGCTGTTATTTAGTCCCATCAATAAAAAGGTATTTTTTTGCCTAAAATAATATTGTGCTCTCTTAAGGTTGACTCATTCGCTATTGATTAATGTGAAGTGTGTTTTTAGCATTAGGTCCACATTAAATGAGTTGGATGGACAATTCTGTAGACAGAGCACATATGCATTTACTACAGTTCCAACATGACACTGTGAAAAACTCAACCATTTCCAGAAAGCTCAGCAGATGAGCTAAATGTGTGGAAATAAGGACATATTTTCTTCTCTGTCATGAATGAGATAGACGAGTGACAATGTTGTACACCTTAAAGGTGTCCTGTCCCTATCCAAGCTGCTAACAGTTAGTGGAATAATGCTATTCTTAAGCCTCACACTCACGGTTCGATTGTTGTACAACCACGCTTCTGATTTGTCAAATGCGGCTGCCAGTGATTTTGTATAGCATACTGACAATACAAAATTTGTCGTTCAACAAAGCAGAACATAGTGGCGTAGTACGAGCGTATAAAGAGGAAGTAAATTTTTGGTGCTTCACCCTTTGGGCCCCGTCAGCTAATTTCGTATTATTATCACATTAAAGAAGATGATAATGTGCACTGCATTTCACTTTTTCTATTGCCACTTAACGAATGTTAAATGTGAATTACAACCGCCAGTTTACACAAACAAACACTTCCGGGTCTTTCCTGTGTTCCGAATATGTGTGTTTGTACTTTCGACTTTTGTGTGTCGGATTTCTGTACACACGATCCGAAAATCGGATGTGGCCTTGTCGATAGACAAAAATTTACTAGTCTGCCCATCCAGCTTTTGTCTGACGAAAAAAGCATACTAACGGTAAGAATTTCGGGCAACAGCCTGTCGAACAACAATTCCCATCTGAGTTTTGCATCGTGTGTACGGGCCTTAACACATACAAAAGACAGTCAGGGACAAGGTGGGGGAATTATTTAAATTCTTGCTGGGAGTACAAATGAAGCAATTATGTCAATTTGAAAGATGTGTGCAGGTCTGTATTCCGAACATAGGACTTTACCCTATAGGAGTAAATTACATGTCATCGCTATGCAGTGTGCTTGTAAGTAGCTGGGGATATATATTGTGGTAGACCTGATTAAATATGCAGCGTATGTTACACCACTGGAGAGCAGTAAAAGTGTGCTCTCAGAAATAAATCATCTTGCTGAGGAGCAGTATTAAATCACCATGAAACACAAGCTCCTTGTAAACTGATAAAATTAACAAGAAAGCAGAAAGAAGCAGTGTTGGAGAAATATATGGGAACTCGGTGAGCAAGGTATAGACCATTTTGCAGCAAACCATCCTGCATTAATATCGCTGTTATGCAGAATTGTTATGATGGTCATAAATAGGCAGATCTAATACAGAGGGCGAAAAGTGAGTGATAAGAGACATGTCTGTTTTCCCGCAAATGGCCACGCTGGGGGATTCCCCCCGTAACATCGCATGTCACAATACTGTATATGTGCCATGAATAGGATTTTTCCATCTTCTATGTGGGTATGGTAACAAATGGATATTGCAGAGATTTTCAGCCATCTTCAAAAAGCTGTCAGGGGTCAGGCTCAGAGACCAGTAGCTGTAGCAGTAGTGAGGCTCCCAATGACCAGCTGGATAAGTACACAAGCAGATCACTCTAGAGGATGACATGGGCTCACCCAAGGTGCAGAGTCTAAGCACTGACCGGGGTTCACTAGAGTTCTTTATGGTGGAGATGGGTTTTGCTGCATGTTAGTATTAGGTTATGGTCCTCAGGATTGCCCCTAGAAGGTGAGCAAACTGGGGTCCAGTAGCAGATAGGGATCAACCAGAAGCGTAGTCAGTAACAAGCCAAAGGTCGGTTACAAGTAATTGCAGGTTGAGATCAAGCAGAAGCGTAGTCAGTAACAAGCCAAAGGTCGATAACAAGTAATTGCAGGTTGGGATCAAGCTGAAGCATAGTCAAGAAGCAAGCAAAAAGTCGGTAACGAGTGGTAGCGATATATTGGCTGGAGAGAGAGCACAAAAATCTGGCAAACAGTTCATAGGAGGAGCAAAGGGTTCAAGAAAAACAAAGTTCAAAGCAAGATTGTTCAAGGACTTGTCCAAACTGTTGTTCATCATCCCAGGTGGTTCAGCCAGACACAGCAGAGGTTGCAGGTTCATACCTGGGTCCTGACATAAGCTGTGCTTATGATAATATGCATTTCTGACATAAATGTCTCTATTTAATTAGATTCGATTGCCTGAAGAAATGCTGGAATCTGTGTATTACTTACCTGTTCAGACTCTTGGCAGACTTTGTTATGTGATGTAACAGAGATCAAGTATTGTACTGCAAAGTCTACCTCACAGCATAGCCAAGGCCTTAAAGTCGGCATAGGCATGAGCAGAAGTCAGATCTATATATAGAAAATAATGCCATCTACCTGGCACATGTGCTGAGTTGCAGATGGGAACTGGGCAGGCTACTTAAAGTGTTTGTTAAGCCACTTTATAAAAAGTTCCCATCCGCTCTGTATTATAACAAGAAGTTGCCCTTTGCCTGTTTTATAACACATACATATATATATATATATATATATATATATATATATATATATATATACTTCTCTGTATAGATAACACAGCTTCTTACTAGGATCAGTTGTCCTTTTTGTGCTTTTCTCTCTCAGCTCAGAGGGAGGGGCTGAGCACTGCTGCTGACGTCAGCTGGAGAGAGAGAGACGTGCTGTGTTATCTATATAGATAAGAATATTTCTGATATAACACAGACACAGGGAACGTATTCTTCTTTTAGAGTTAATCATGAGAGCAGAGCAGAGAGGAGAAGCTACGAGAGGAAGAGGAAGTGGGGAGTTGAAGACAGGCATACAGGAGATAGGAGAGCTGGGAGTGACATAGCCTGCATAGACCACGGGGCTCTCAGGATAAGCAATATACAAGGGGAGTCAGCACTCAGGGGGGAAGGCATGACCTGGCATTATCCAACAGGTATTTTAGGGGATACAGAGGGATAATTTAAAAAGTAAACGCACCATGCTGCTAATTGCACATTAAAGAGACAGGAGCAGCATTTTTTTATTTTTGTTGGGTTAACAAACGCTTTAATGTTCAGTTTTTTTCTCTACCGACATGCATAGATGTTTAAAGCAAGACCAGAAATAGAAATTGAACCACCACACCACTGCTAAGAGATCCAGATGCAACTTTATTGCAAGAAAAGTCAGGGGTAGAATCCAAACCAGCTACTGACGAGGCCTGTGCTTGCAATCACACTGCAAAAATTAACAATAAAGATCCAGTCCATTTTTAGCCTATTCACATTGTTGTCAATGAAGCCCTGATAAAGGGGGTGTTCTTGGACCCCCAAAAATTGTTGGCTACCTTTCGGATTGTCCCCCTGACTTTTATTGGAATAAAGTTGTATGTGGACCATTTAGCTGTGGTATGGCACTTCAATTTCCATTTTTGTTATGTTACACTGCAAGCCAATAAGACCGTGGAGATCTTCTGGGGTGTAGAAGCTGCCTGCCTGGGAACCAGATCAACATAAATACTTTAGTATTGCAATACCACTAAGCTAACTTAAGGTTCAGTGTTATTTTTCCACTCTTCTCTACTGTAAAGCAAGACCAAAGCTCTGTAGGTGATTTCTGTTCATTTGGATGCTACAGATTTGCTTTAAAGGCGCACCTCCAATAAAGTAGATATAGTAAAAGATAGACCCAGTATATATATATATATATATATAATATATGTATTTACATACAGTGGATATAAAAAGTCTACACACCCGTTAAAATGTCAGGCTTCTGTGATGTAAAAAAAATGAGACAAAGATAAAACATTTCACAACTTTTTCCACCTTTAATGTGACCTATAAACCGTACAGCTCAATTGAAAAACAAACTGAAATCTTTTAGGGGGGCGGGGGGGTAAACATAAAAAACGAAAATAATATAGTTGCATAAGTGTGCACACCCTCTTATAACTGGGGATGTAGCTATGTTCAGAATTAAGCAATCACATTCAAAACTCGTGTTAAATAGGAGTCAGTACATGCCTGCCTTCATTTAAAGTTCTTCTGATTAACCCCCAAAATAGTTCAGCTGTTCTAGTAGGTCTTTCCTGACATTTCTTAGTCTCATCTTACAGCAAAAACCATGGTCCTCAGAGAGCTTTCAAAGCATCAGAGGGATCTCATTGTTACAATGTATCAGTCAGGAAAAGGGTACAAAAGAATTTCCATTGACCATGGAACACAGTGAAGACAGTCATCATCAAGTGGAGAAAATATGGCACAACAGACATTAACAAGAACTGGACGTCCCTCCAAAATTGATGAAAAGACAAGAAGAAAACTGGTCAGGGAGGCTGCCACGAGGCCTACAGCAACATTAAAGGAGCTGCAGGAATATCTGG
>BLSH010433794.1:314190-325679 GCA_018402905.1 Glandirana rugosa | reverse complement strand
CCTCCCCGGACACAGTGAGCGATCTGGCAGCCGCCGTCAGATGACGGCGTTTTGCGCAGGAGAGCCACTCTGTCGCCGTCAGATGCCGATCGGCGGTCAGCAAGTGGTTAATGTGACCTATAAACCGTACAGCTCAATTGAAAAACAAACTGAAATCTTTTGGGGGGGTAAGCATAAAAAACTAAAATAATATGGTTGCATAAGTGTGCACACCCTCTTATAACTGGGGATGTAGCTATGTTCAGAATTAAGCAATCACATTCAAAACTCGTGTTAAATAGGAGTCAGTACATGCCTGCCTTCATTTAAAGTTCTTCTGATTAACCCCCAAAATAGTTCAGCTGTTCTAGTAGGTCTTTCCTGACATTTCTTAGTCTCATCTTACAGCAAAAACCATGGTCCTCAGAGAGCTTTCAAAGCATCAGAGGGATCTCATTGTTACAATGTATCAGTCAGGAAAAGGGTACAAAAGAATTTCCATTGACCATGGAACACAGTGAAGACAGTCATCATCAAGTGGAGAAAATATGGCACAACAGACATTAACAAGAACTGGACGTCCCTCCAAAATTGATGAAAAGACAAGAAGAAAACTGGTCAGGGAGGCTGCCACGAGGCCTACAGCAACATTAAAGGAGCTGCAGGAATATCTGGCAAGTACTGGCTGTGTGGTACATGTGACAACAATCTCCCGTATTCTTCATATGTCTGGGCCATGGGGTAGAATGGAGACGGAAGCCTTTTCTTACGAAGAAAAACATCCAAGCCTGGCTAAATTTTGCAAAAACACATCTGGAGTCTCCCAAAAGCATGTGGGAAAATGTGGTATGGTCTGATGAAACCAAGGTTGAAGGTCATAATTCCAAAAGAATTTTGGCGCAAAAAAAACAACAGTGCACATCACCAAAAGAACACCATACCCACAGTGAAGCATGGTGGTGGCAGCATCATGCTTTGGGTGTTTTTTCTTTAGCTGGAACATGGGCCTTAGTCAGGACCGTCTGTAAGGCAGGGCAAAAGGGGCAGCTGCCCTGGGCCCCATCATTGTTGTGGGGACCAAAGCAGCTGCCTCATACTTGCCAACTATCCCAGTTTAAATTCCCTTGTCCCTTGAAGTTTTAGTCCCATGCTGTGTCCTGATATCTCAGTATGAAGTTCTGTTACTAATACTGCCCAGCTCTGGCCTCTTGCCCTGTACAAGTGACTCATCTTCAGACCCTGTGTTTACGTGTAAATAACCTGCATTGATATGCAAATAGCGGCTGCATTAATATGGTAATAGTGGCGGACCAGCTGCATTGATATGTAAATAGAGGTGTATGTCATGCCCCCTGAGGTCATATCCAACATCACTTCTGCTGAATGCTGCCACTGGGGAGGTAAAGGGGGCCAGTGTGAAGGTCCCCCTTTCATTGGTTGTCAGTGTAAATTCTTCATTACATTGGTGATCATTGTACAGTTCCCTTTACATTGGTGGCAAGTGCAGAACTGCCCTTACATTGGTGGTCAGTGTAAATCCCCTCTAGCATTGGTGGTTGCTGTAAATCCCCCCTAACATTGGTGGTTGATGTAGAAGTATCACCTTACATTGGTGGTCAGTACAAATCTCCTCGACAATGGTTGTCAGTGTAAATCCCCCCTTACAATGGAGGTCATTGTATATTCCCCCTAACACTGGTGGTTGGTGAAATGCCTCTATTACATGGTGTCAGTGTAGAAATCCCTCTTTATATTGGTGGGTGGCTTAAAATCCCCATTACATGGTGGTTGGTGCAAATTCCCCATCACATTGGTGGTCAGTGTAGAATCCCCCACCATATATTTGCCAAAGATTTCCAGCTTTGCTCTACATGATTCAGAATTTGCCACAGTATACTGCCTCCTAACTAATCCCCTCCCCCACCACTGCCACTGATCCCATCAACCCCCCAGCATTGTTTCTGAGCACACCTCCCTCCCCCAGCATTTTCACTGATCCCAGGAGTCCTAGGATCCCTAGGAGTTTTCTGTCTATTGATGGGTCCCCTCACCTCCCCAGTCCATGGTGTGCAGGCAGTGAGGAGATGATGTGCTGTAACCTTTAGCAACTGATCAGTGAGCAGTACTGATGTGCACTAACCTCTTGCAACCAATCATTGAGCAGTAAGGATACTGGGAAAGCCCGGGGCATTTTGATGGAGGGAGGTCTTCCTATCATCACAATGGACCCTCACAGCCACGTTTTTTTCCCAAGGGCCCCCTAAAAATCAAAAGAGGGGGAGAACCAAGAGAGGGACCAGAGGGGGGAGGCAGGTCCGAAAGGAAAAGGAGGAGAGTATAAAAGACAATGGGATTTTCAACTGAAGTGGTACAATCCTTACAGATTCTGAAAAACATGTTCTCAGTCATGGTCTTAAATTTGCCCCGATAGGCCGCTTAATAAGTTTACGGCCTTTATAGATGTGCAAAAGTACATTCGCAAAATAAATATACATAGATATCTTCTCTCTAAACCTCCCAGGATTATGGACTCAGCGGTGGATGGCATCAGGAACACTGGCTTGGCGAATGCCTCGCTGTTCAACCCTCCTGGTAACATCCCCCCTTCAGTTATGGTATTTAGGGATTTGGTCCCAAAGGATCTTGATGGACTTAAGGTGCAGAAAAATCACAATAGTCGTTTATTTAATGAAGGCCTGAAATCCCTGAGAGGTAGAATATTGTTGTGCGGCCGTTGACAAGGGTGGTGGAATAGTAGTCATGAGTAAGGATGCTTATGTTAGTGAAATGAATAGACTACTATCAGATGTGGGTACCTATGTTCCTCTAAATAATAACCCTACATCCAGATTTAAGCGGGAACTTGCTAAAATGGTTGATTTGGGGTATAGTAAGGGCATTAGAGACAAAAAAGAAAAAGCTTTTTGGTTCCTGTTCCATTTATTTTCTTCCCAAGATCCACAAGGATCTGGCCAACCCCCCTGGGAGGCCTATCATTAGTGTATTGGATTCTGTCACTTCATGAAGGGACAGTATATCGACTTCTTTCTTCAGCCCTTGGTCACTGGGACACGTTCCTATATCAAGGATACTGCCCAGGTGATTTGTATGCTTGAAGGGATACAGTGGAAGGAGAGCTACATCTTAGTAACGGCGGATGTGGTCTCCCTCTACACCATCATATCCCATCATGGTGGGTTTGAAGCAGTTAAACTTTTTCTCAATAGGGATTTGAATTTGGCCTCCATGCAGATTGAGTTCATTCTCGAGTTTCATTTGAGTTCATTCTCGAGTTTCATTTGCTATGGGGCATAATTACTTTTGGTTCGGCGGCTCCTACTACTTGCAAAGTAGGGGAGTTGCTATGGGGGCCAAATTTGCCCCAAGCATGGCAAATTTATTTATGGCCAAGTGGGAGGAGGACGTCGTCTATGCCGAAAGGAAACCTGAAGTGGTCTTCTGGGGTAGATATATAGACAACATCCTCCTCCTATGGGATGGTGACCAGGATGCATTACGGGACTATATGGTGTGTCTAAACAACAACTAATTGGGTATCTCTCTCCAGTATGAGGCCAGTAGTTCTCGTATCCATTTCCTTGATCTTGACATTGAAATTAGGAATGGAGCCCTGGTCACCACAACCTTTTTCAAGGCCACTGATCGAAATGGTTTTATAGGCCATGGGAGTTGTCATCATCCCAATTGGCTTAAGTCTGTTCCCAAGGGTCAATTAATTCGCCTACGGCTGAATTGTTCCCGGGAGGATGACTTTTTGAGGCAGGCTAGAGTCCTTAAAGATAGATTTTTCGACAAGGGTTACTCTAGCGACGTACTTGATAAGGTTATTGCAGAGGTGGCAGCTATGGACAGAGTCCCTATGTTGGAAAATAGGAATGGGTCCAGGAAAACCAATCAGAGTGATTTTAGATTTTCTTTTTTGACTACCTTTTCAAAACAACATCATGCAGTGAAAAGGATTATCAAAAAACACTGGGCTGTCTTAATGAATGATAAGGTTTTGGGGCCTGTGCTCCCCGAACAACCTTCAATCATCTTCAGAGGGGTGCCTCCTCTGAGGCTGCAGGTGGCACCCAACGTTTTGGATGCACCCCACCGAGTGCCATTTTTCCAAAAGCTCAAGGGTTATTATAGATGCGGGAGATGTAAAATTTGTGAAATTAATGTAGTCCGTGACAAGAAAATCTGCAGTTCTAACTCTACAGTTACACGTAGACAATATGATATCAAGTCATTTATCACTTGCTCCTCTTGGAATGTGCTCTACATGCTCACCTGCCCTTGTGGTCAACAGTATGTCGGTCATACAACTAGGGCCATGAGTGTAAGGGTGGGTGAGCATGTGGCTAATATCAGAAAGGGGTTCCCTAAGCATTCGGTATCTAGGCACTATTTGAAGCATCACCATAGGGACCCAATGGGTACCACTTTTCTCGCTATAGACCGATTTACACCCAATTGGTGGGTTTGCTTTGTGAGAAGGGAAATTTCTAAGCTTGAAACCCGTTGGATTTTTTACCTCAAATGTTTTGTTCCTTTTGGGCTTAATGTTGACTGGTATGTCAATTGTTTTATTAATAACAGTTGATTTACTCCCAGTCTCAGTTTTGTTTAAAATTTTAAATCATGCTTTTTAAATTTTGTCCTGTTCTAATTTTAGTTGTTTGTGTGGAGTATCATCCCTGGTCGCTCCTGAATACACAGGTTTTACATGTTTAATTGCATAATTTTGAATAAGGTTTTGTGTTTTTATTGTAGTGATTGTTAGGATCAATAATGTGACGTTCTATCTTAATGGGAATGTTGTGGGCTCAATCCCAACAGTTATATGATGACTGGCAGTGACGGGGGTCGCTCGGGTTTCGAGCTTCCTGTTTTTGGATCGCATTGGTGGTGACACAGTGCGTTCCGGATGTCACTTCCCGTCATCGTTTTAGCTTAATAGCAGAAACATGATAAACGAGTTTTCCCGCCACAATTATCAATTATTTTTTTGTAGCTATTTTTGATGACATTTATGGGATTCCATATTCTGTGACTGGTGAGTCTCCCTCTGGTTGGAAACGCAGAGTGGTCTGATCCTGTGATCACATGCTACAAGGACTGACATCAGACGCTTGATTTTGAGTTTTGGATATTTGGACCGCAGCGGCGACGCTCCAGGCGCCATTTCCTGCTTTTGTTGCAGTGATCACATGCTACAGGTGGTGACGTCGGACGCTCGGTCCTGGGCTTCCGGTGTATGGACTGCAGCGGTGACGTCTTTGCGTTCCAGGTGCCACTTCCTGTATAAGCTTTATTAAAGAGCATGCTTGGGGCTGACAGGCATGCCTCTGAAGACATCCTATTGGATGAAACGCGTCAGTGATGCTGTCATGCCAAGCATGCCACAATCTAACAGCGGTTTACATACTTTGTCTATTGATGCTACGTTTTATTTGCTTGAATGCGAGTATATTCAAATAAATGCTTTTTAAATTCAACTTGGCGGGCTTCACTATTTAGATTATTCCCTTAATTTCCCTTGAATGTGGTGTTATCTCGTGGGGAGAGCATAATCTGTTTTGTTCTGGTGGAAGTCTATTCCTGGATGAGTCCAATGAGCTAGAGATCTATCCAATGTGCCACTCAATTGTAGATCTGGTAAGGAGATACGCTGCTCATGTGGGTGTGGTGTGCTTCCATTTCACACTGAAGTTGGTGCTGGAACCTCTACCCTCTTTCTTCTTTGTAACAACTACCCATATACAAGCGCTGCATATTGGACTCATTTTTATTTTATCTTTGAACGATCAATCAAGACTATGCTGGCTGCTCCTTTTTGTTATTTCATTATTTTTGTGTAGAGCAGATTTGTATGTACTTAAGCAGTAAGGATATGCAGCAACCTCTAGCAACCAATCAGTGAGCAGTAATAATGTCCAGTAACATCTAGCAACCAATCAGTGAGCAGTATTGATGTATAGTAATCTCTAGCAACCAATCAACAAGCAGAAGTCACATGCTGTAACCTCTAGCAAATAATCAGTGAGCTATAATGTGTGTTGTAACCTCTAGCAGCCAGTGAGCGGTAATGATACACTGTAACCTCTGGCAACCAATCGCTGCCTGATCTGATTCAGTAAACTGATTTTGAGTCTATTTGCTATTTATTGTATGACTCCGAGCAGGTGGAGAGCGGAATTACATGAAAAGGGGGCCCAAGAAAATGTTTGCCCAGGGTCCAATCAATGTTAAAGACGGCCCTGGCCTTAGTCAAGGTAGAGGGCATTATGAACAGTTCCAATTACCAGTCAATATTGGCACAAAACCTTTCAGGCTTCTGCCAGAAATCTGAACATGAAGAGGAACTTCATCTTTCAGCATGACAACATCCCCAAGCGTATATCCAACAATCAACATAGGAATGGCTTCACCAGAAGAAGATGAAAGTTTTGGAATGGCCCAGCCAGAGCCCAGACCTGAATCTGATTGAAAATCTGTGGGGTGATCTGAAGAGGGCAGTGCACAGGAGATGCCCTCGCAATCTGACAGATTTGGAGTGTTTTTGCAAAGAAGAGTGGGCAAATATTGCCAAGTCAAGATGTGCCATACTGAGAGACTCGTACCCAAAAAGACTGAGTGCTGTACTAAAATCAAAAGGTTCTTCAACAAAGTATTAGTTTAAGGGTGTGCACACTTATGCAACAATATTATTTTAGTTTTTTATTTTTACTTCCCTCCATTTAAAAGGTTTCAGTTTGTTGTTCAACTGAGTTGTACAGATTATAGGTCGCATTAAAGGTGGAAAAAGTTCTGAAATTATTTATCTTTGTCTCATTTTTTTTACGTCACAGAAACCTGACATTTTAACAGGGGTGTGTAGACTTTTTATATCCACCGTATGCTTCTTGGCAGAAGTATTCTGAAAAGCCAGAAGGAAGCTTTAAAGAAGGAAGAAGGATGTAGGGTTTAAACCTAAACTCAGAAACTTGTAGAAACTCCCAGTTTCATCTTTTGAAATTCCTTTTACCTGTTTACCATGGTCTTGCTAAAGCATGGTAGGCCTCTAAGACCTCAGTCACTTGTGAGAAGCGGACCTAAAGGCAAGACCTTTTTCATATTAGATAGAGTAAGGGAGGGTTATAACATAACCCCTGTCTTTTTTTATGCAATCTGTCCCCACGGCCAAAACAGGAAGTGAAAGGAAATGCATTCAAAGTGAGGGAATCCCTGGTTGTCACCAGAACTAGTGTCTCCATTGGAAAATTTCCCCTCTATTCCTGTTCTGGTGACAACCCATAATTAGGGATTTTCTTTCATTTTCACTCTCTTTGATACCAGTAAAGAGGAAAAATAGAGAGGAGGAATCTTACTAACGGGGGGTTAAAAAAAAAACAAGAAAAAAGTTCTAAACCCTCTCCACTCTATCCCAAAAGAATATTTGCCTTTAGGTATATGGACTCACTCTCTAAATTTGAACAGATCAAGACTCCCTGGACCATTATCTCCCTGCTGACTTATGATTTTATGCTGTTGGCACTCTGACATGACATGCTACTTTGTTTCATACAGAGACAATGGCTTCAGTGGATCTATTCCCAGTTCTCCTGCCATCTTTACCCCATCGCCCTCCCCCTTTTATGTTACCTTCTTCTACCTCACTCTATTTTTCTTACTTATCTTATTCTTACATATTATGTAAGAATAGACAGTCTTGGGCACATCTGCTTTCCCCTCCAACCTTTGTCTTGAAAATGACCATATAAGGTCTAAATACTCACAATTTTAGGGTATAGGCACCTACGGAATAAAAGTGTGTGATCTGCCAGTACTGTTTCTATTGTAATGGGTTAAGGGTTTGTGATTGTCCATATGGAAGTTCCCTTTGTAACACGTCTCTTATTCTGTCCATGCTTTATCTTGTTACCTGCTCTAAAATCTTAAAAAACTTTATGAAACAGAAAGGTAAACCCAGGAAGTGAGAGAGCGGTAGCCCCATCTACACCCTTTCGCATGATAGAGTTTAGTGTGTTAAGTGTTGCATATTTCTTGTCCATCAACATGCTGTGTATGTGCTATAGAGTGTGCACTGCAATTCAGTTTAAAAGCAGAATTTAACTGTATCTAAGTACCAAAAGCTATTCAATTGATTTTCAATATTAAAAACACACTCACCCAACCAATCATGTCTCCATGCTTTATTTTTTTTAAATTTCACTTTCAAAAATACCCCAATAGCACTTTAAGCTGAAAATTGGCCGGGGCAGGAAGGGGATAAAAGTTCCCAGTAGGCAAGTGGTTAAGACTGCTGGGATGTATGACATCATTTGGACCTAGGCCAGAAACTAGGAAGCAACTGAAGAAATGTAAAAAAAAATGCAGTAAAGTACTGTGGGGCACTGAAAGACATAAGTGAGGTGAATGTTTTTTGGCCTGCTAAAAAAAATGTCAACTAGCACAAATATGAATTTGTCCTAAATACTGTGCTGTACGTTATATACACCACTTTGCTATTCATTCAAACATTGCTATCCATACCACTTAGATATGAATTCCATCTGTTTAATGAATGGTCAAGCTTTTTTTTTTTTTGGTTTTCTTTAAACCTAGCAATTTGACAGACATCTCTTATCAGTGGTGGCATTCTTGCTCATCATGGGAAGCCAGCATATAGGCAACCAAACCTGTTCCTGGTTAACTTCTCATCTGACCGAGCAATGGTGATCACTGCACCGCATGAATTCCCAGCCCAGCAGGTGAGGTCTTCAACTCGCGCAAGTTGCTGATTGAGGTTTTAAGTGTGTTTTCCAGATCTTTTCTCTGCCCAGGGGTTAGAAATAGTTTGATTCCAATTCTTTCTCCCTCTCCAGTAATAGATTCCACAGGAAGCCATTTGTGGCATATGTAGATGAAATGTTTTTGTTCATGATTTCCCTTGTAAATCTATAACCGATATACTGTGTATGACATCTGTACTGATGAATGTCTAGGAAATGTTTTCTTGTGCTATGATTAATGTGAGAAGAGAGATTGTAAAACCTCTTGGTGATCACTGAACTGTCATAGAGACAGTGGAAGCTATTTGACACGAGCACACTTATTTTAAAGGACCTCCTTTAACTGAAAACCCAGCATAAACAACCAAAGGCTTCATACATGGTGGCCTTCAGCTTAGCAGATATAGAAATGCAAATTGTGGCCTTGGCTGGAAACTAAAATGTAAGAATGCCACCCAAAACTTAAAGAAAAAGAAAAATGTGTCTAGAGTTGAGCTTTAGGCCAGTCTAGTCTTGTGTATCTCCATACTGATTTCCTGTTACTAAGTCAGCTAGTAGGTTAGCCTTTGATACAGTTTGGTCTGAAATCTCAGCTGTCATTCAACACTTCAAAACACCAAACTCTTCATCATAATCCCCTTAATGTAGCTATTTACAATATGGATGGAGCTTTGGAGCTTCGGCATACAAGGTGAGGCTTTATATCACTTTTGCAAAACACCATTCATAATAAACAGTGGTAGTTCCTACCCTTTCTATCCATTTTAATTTACGGTGTATTGTTATCTGCAGGCCTACATGTGAACTTTTACATTCAGTATTAAAGAGGAAGTAAACTTCCATGTATTGTTTGTACCTATAGGTAAGCCTATAATAAGGCTTACCTGTAGTGACTGTAAATATCTCCTAAACGTGTGCCGTTACTGTATATGTAGCCGATGACGTCATTGGTGCGTGCGCTCTGAAGGAATGGGCATCTGTGCCGTTTCTTCAGAACCCTGTGCCATGACCGGTGGCTCCCACACCCATGAGCGGGAGTGATGTCTTGCGGCTCCGGCCAGTCACAGCCAGAGTCCACGGACCCAGAAGGAAGACGGGTGAAGATAGATGCGGCCTCCAGCAGTGACGGCAAGGGCTTCTTTTGCAGGTGTCACATAATGTGCTAGTATGTGATGCATACTAGCACATTATATAGTTATATAGTTACATAGTAGTTAAGGCTGAAAAAAGACAACAGTCCGTCCAGTTCAACCTGTTTACGCTTGTCAGTACCCATATCACTGTATGTTGTACTCATTGAGATATACATCCAAGAGTTTTTTAAATATATTCATACTCCCCGCAGTCACTTCCAGCTGTGGAAGAGCGTCCCACATCCTTATTGCCCTGACAGTTAAGAGCCCCCTACAAATTCTAAGATTAAACCGCTTCTCTTCCAGTTTCAATGTGTGTCCCCTTGTCCTCCTACATTCCCTGAGACTGAACAGTTTATTTTTTATGCCTTTATTTTGCAGGTCAGGAAAAAACAAAATTGCGCTTTACTTCCTCTTTTTTACAACTCTTTTAACACTAAGAAACTTTTCAGGTGCTTTAGCACTAAAAATAGCAACTAAAAAAAGCACCTGAAAACTGCCTCCCATCCATTTGAATGGGTGCTTTCACACCGGGGCGGGGCGCTTGTGGGGCGGTAGAAAAAGTCCTGCAAGCAGCATCTTTGGAGCATGTTTGGAGCGCTATAAATAGTGCTGCAAAAACACCCCTGCCCATTGAAATGAATGGGTAGTGCTTCCAAATCGCCTTAAAAGCACTTTGAAAGTGACGCAAAATGGTCACGTGACCTTATATCGCCCGGCTAGTGCCCAAAATGTTCTGCTAAAACACAGCTAAAGCACCGGCGCTTTAGCAGCTATTTTAGCAGTGCTTCAGTGTGAAAGGGGTCTAAGAGTTCCATAGTTTGCTGTGTAAGTTTTCACTGAACATTAATTCATATCAGGGGATAGTATCATACAGAATCTGAATCTTCAGATTCATATTCAATAAAACAATTTAGACCAGAGATGTCCAACCTGCAGCCCAATACAAAATTGTAGGCTTACTTAAAAATATTGATTTTTTTTTTTCTGAATATTTGTAAAAGTACATTTACACTTAGAGAATACATGCGGCCGAAGGAAAATTTAAAAATGTTTCTTTACTGGACTTTTTATAAGCTTTGTCTTCCCAAAGAAGAATATCCCACTCTTCACAATCACTCCTTGGTCATTCGTCAGTTCTTAGCAGCACCTAGATTTGTGAGCAACTATTTTTAAGGTTGAAGAACACAAAGGGCAAAATTAGAAGCAAAATATCTGATAAGGACCTTGAGAATTCATTGAGAATTGCTACTACATCCATCCAACCAGATATTGATGCGTTCGTTTATCAAAAACAATGTCAAGCATCGCACTCATTTTATGTTGCCCTCTTTTACTTTTATAATTAAAAAATATTACAAAAAAATAAAGTTTTATTACTCAGGTATATTCTCTATATCAGTGACTGTTAACTTGATTTCTGCTCATCAGCTATCCTTATTGTTGATGTATTTTATGTGTGGCCCAAGACCATTCCTCTTCTTCCAGTGTGGTCCAGGAATGTCACAAATTTTATGAACTTTGAGCGTTGTGCCCAGCAGTGAAATGTCTAAATCAGGGGTGTCCTGCCTTTTGACATTCCTGGACCACACTGGAA
>BLSH010433794.1:291530-314180 GCA_018402905.1 Glandirana rugosa | reverse complement strand
TTTACCTGGTTAAAGTAGTGTTAGTAATTATGGGAGAGTAGGTCAGGAACAGTTGAGGAAAGATGAAAATTCCCAAGAACTTATGTCTGGTCGAGTCAAGTAAGTCGCGGTAACGGTCCCAAAATGGAGGTGGGTCGGTTGGATCCACGTCGTATGTCTGACGATAACTGTACTTTCTGACGACGACGTGAGCACATACGATAGAATTTGTAATGATACCGTATACGTTATTTAACTTTTTACAAGTTAGTAAGTTAGTACACACGCGTTTATAGGAAAAAAAAATTTTTACTAATAAATTTTTCTTAGTAAATTTACTATATGTTTAAAATACTTGAAACAATCAGGGGTGTCCTACCCCTGATTTAGACATTTCACTGCTGGGCACAACGCTCAAAGTTCATAAAATTTGTATATCATTTAAATGATTCTTTTTAAATAATCATTTTTAAAAAAAAAGGATATTTGCGCACACATGATTGAATGATTGAACATTTTTCAATTTATTGCATATGCCATAGTAATGTTTAAGATAGCATACACGAGTGCAGCAGCAGTCTTTCATGTCAATAGCAGTCTGTATGCTGCACCTAGGTTGGCTGGGTGGAGGTAAAACCCTGGCAATGGCGCTGAATGAACTGAGCTGGTCTGTATTCAAGAACCCTTAAAAGTAGAAAGGAGTTGACAAGGACTGGATGAGAGGGTATTAATGATTGTGATGAAATTGGTCCATTTGGCAGCATAGAGGGAGGAATTATATTTTAGAAGGGCAGCTTTTTACAGGGTAAAGTCTTGCAAGGATCTAGTTTTACGCTGCACTCCCTCAAAAGCGCGGCTTTATCTTTTGAGACTTTTGGTGTCATTTCTTTGGCAAGGCTGTAACAGTTGGGGCCTAATTCTGTGTGTGGCAAGGGGAAGAAGTGTGTCCAGGGAGGAAGAGAGTGAGCTGTTGTAGACAATAATGGCCAGGTCAGAGAAGAAGAGGAATGAGATATTGTCATAGAGTAGTCAGTAGCAGAATAGAGAAGAAAGGGGTTAAAGTGGCAAATGTTTCTACGGGTAAGGCCAGCCATAGACATAGAATTTTTTTTCCTGCAACCCCGGGTACCCCTCCTGCCAAGCCATTGTCTTCTCCCGACTGGTTGGAAGGATAGTAGGTTGAATACAGGGTGAGCATGAAACTGATAAAGTTGCGATCAGAGAGAGGAAAAGAGGTGTTGAATAGGTTGCATAGAGAGCAGAGACGGGCAAATACAATCGGAATGAGTAGGAGTGTTTGTCAGTTGTGTTAAGTCAAAAGATGAGGTTGGGTTAAGAAGTTGAGAGGTTGCTGGGCTGTTGGCATTAACAAGGATGGTAAAGTCACCAATATTTCTCCCAAGAGCCCAGCCCACTGCTTGCATCAGGGCTGAGGGCTCTTTAGAGGAGTACTGAGGCACCTCCCATTAGCCATGATCAGCCTGCATTGCATAGAAAAACACAGCGAAAATATCACTGGGTCTAAAAAAATATGTAACAAAAACAAATTTTTAAAAAAAATGTATTTACATGTTGATGGGGTGGGGGGAGGTAAAGCAAAATATACGCTGATTCAACTTCAGCTTTAAATTGAAGTCTCTTACCTGTCCATCATGCTAGTTACAGCCTACGAGTGCAGCATTTTAATAACAGTATAAGCAATTTTGTAAGTATTAGTAATGTGAGGATGGAATTACCTGATAACAATCAAATTAGGAAAATTTAGATGTTGCTGTTTGCACTGTAAACCCAACCAATGTTAGAACTTCTTTGTCGTCCAGATTCCTACGAAATGGTCTTAGGTCTAAGAATGTCATCCTCTGGCAACTTTAGTCGATAATCCGTGTTCATGAAATCTGACCATGAGCACCATACTAATAAAACAGGGTCCCTGTAATCTCATTGTCATGAGCTATTCAGATCATTATCCTGTGACTTGCAAAGATCTAGGCAGAATGTCTTGATTTAAGGAATTTGTCTATTATCCTCAATACCCTGTCCACTGCAGGGACTCTAAATCCAGTCTTGTAAAAAAGAAAAGAGACTTGCATCATTGATCAAAGCAAGGAGGTGTTATTTACGGATTGTGCAGCTCCGTTAGGAAGATTTAATGGAGCCGAGTATAGCTCATTCGGTGTGATTTTTTTTTTTTTTTGTGGGATTGTAATTGCCATTATTGCAGATGTTTACAATATTAAATGTAATTAGTACACATATATAACTAGTAGCAATAAAATGTATTACTTCCACCTATTAAATAATCAATGTGTGTTCTTCATTAATCCAGTTACAGCAAGTTACCGTTCTTGTCTAATTTTTTTTTAATGTTCATATTATTATCCTTTTTGCCCTGCCGTTTATAAAATCTTTCCTGGTTGTATTAGTGCATACAAAAAATTCTGACAGTTTTTTCACAATAAACTAAGTCTGTGGTCATTTTTAAAATGCTCAGTGGGCAGTAGAGATGGGTATATTTGTGTTTGCATGCCCTTTACAAATTCCCTAGAACCCTAAAACCCAAGGTGCTTATGTTTTACAGTTTTGACCAGCACATTTGCCCATTATAGCTATGACGCAATAGTAGGTTGCGGAAGGGGACAGGACCACGTCTCCTGTATGACAGCCTCTGTTAGACTTCTATAACAAGTGTGCATCAGGTTTCAGGGTACAACACCATGCAAATCTTTTAGTATTGGATGTTTTTCCTGTGTGGTATGTTTGACATTGATATTATTGGCAGTTATATTATGTCACTAAATTTTCTTTTCAGGGATTCAAATGTGTGTACACAAAGACATATAAAACAAAATAATTTTATTGTAATGATTAGATAAAGCATTGTTTGTTGCACATGTAAGATAAAACAGGCTGCCAATGTTTATCTGCACCAGAGCATCCTCTTTGACTTTGGTCCCCACTTGGATCCTTAGGCTTGGTTCGCACTTAAGCGTTTTTTAGTGCTTTTTGCAGAAACGCACTACAGTCCATTTCACATGGTTTCCTTTGAGACACGTTCACGTCTATGCTTTTTTCGGCCGCTGAATCTTTGGAAAGGGTCAAAATGCAAAACGATGTGTTTTTGGTTCAGTAGACTTCAGTACAAATTGGCCAAAAGCATAAAAACACATTAACCACTTGCCGACCGCCGATCGGCATCTGACGGCGGCAAAGTGGCTCGTTCCCGCAAATCGCCGTCATACGACGGCGGCTGCGGGAACGAGTTTAGTGAGCGCACGCGCGCCGCCGGAGGCGCGCCCCACGCTCTCACTGTGTCCAGGGGGGGCCAGGGGGCGGGTGTGGCGCCTTCGATTGCCGCCGGCTACCCGCGATGGCCCCCCCCGGAGCGAGTGAGCGGAGGTCCGTGTATGTAAACACGGACCTCCGCTCTGTGTGAGGGGGAAGGGCTGTGATCACAGCCTTCCTTTACGTGAAGGCTGTGACCACTTCCCTTCCCCAGTTAGGCAAGCCCCCATACAGTTAGAACACGCCCAGGGAACATAGTTAACCCTTAGAGCGCCCCCTGCAGGTTAACCCCTTCACTGCCAATGGCATTTACACAGTAATCAGTGCATTTTTATAGCACTGATCGCTGTATAAATGCCAATGGTCCCAAAAAAGTGTCAAAATGGTCCGACATGTCCGCTGAAATATCGCAGTACCGCAAAAAATCGCAGATCGCCGCCATTATTAGTAAAAAATAAAAAAAAATTAAAAACCCCAAAAATTAATTCTCATCATCCGTAAACGCGACCACTTTTGCGCAAACCAATCAATAAACGCCGATTGCGATTTTTTTTATCGCAAATATGAGGAACAATATAAATCGGCCAAAAACGGTGAAAAAAATGTTTTTTTATATTTTTTTTTTGGATTTGTATTTTAGGAAAAAGTAAGAAATTTGGGTTTTTTTGCAAAATTGTTGCTTTTCTTTTGTTTATAGCGGTGATCAGAAATGACGCAGCGGTGATCAAATACCACCAAAAGAAAGCTCTATTTGTGGGAAAAAAAGGACGCAAATTTTGTTTGGGTACAACGTCGCACGACCGTGCAATTGTCAGTTAAAGCGACGCAGCGCCGAATCGCAAAAAGGGCTCCGGTCCTAAAGCTGGAAATCCTTCCGGGGCTGAAGTGGTTAAACAAAGTGTGAAAAATGGAACAAAAATGTGCGTGCAAAAATACAAAACGTACCACAAAAGGCACTGCAGAGATGGATCAACGCAAACTGCATAGGTGTGAACCAGGCCTCACACTGGTGGCATATATACTGGTATAGGAATAGTTTTTATTCTGGAGCATGTATACTGGTGTATAATATGATCAGCCTCACTAAGCACAGGCCCTTGTGACTCCACTACTTGGGTCATCCACCAAGGGGACTACGCCAAACATCCTGAAGCACTTTTATTTTTTATGGCTGACTCAATAAATGGTCCCTTTCCAGACGGTGAGCAAAAGTCTCTTCTCCCCTGAGGAAGAAATTTGAAATGCGTCGGGAACATTCCAAACCCTTGTTTTGTTGTATGATGCATACATAGATTTACTTACTTTTGGTGTGGTGGGATTATAGAGGTGTATTGGCTCAGGACATTCTCTGGTATATGTAGACATTGTATGCCTTGATGTTTTTATCTTACATATGCAACAAACTATGTTTTATCTAATCATTACAATAAAATTATTTTGTTTTATATCTTTGTGTATGCACATTTGAATGCCTGAAAAGTTCCAGATAAAAAAGGTTAGCTGTTTGTTTCAAGATGCAGAGATGGTGGCATTCCCCCTGGGGTGAAATCATTTCTACATAAAGTTTTTTGAGTTATATAATGTCATAGTTTACCTGATTGGCATGATAGTACAATTGGTAGGATTATGGTTGGAGAGTTAAATAAAGTGTAAGGATAAGGAATAAATTCAGGTTAAGGATAAGGGTCAATGACTAGGTGTGGGGTTAGTTTTTCAGGAGTGAAAGTTTTGTGTTCGAGTGTGAAAAAAAACTTACACCGAAAACATGTCTATCTCATTTTGCTAGATATGGAGATGTACAAATCTGGAGTGCTGTTTTAGGGATTTGAGCACAAATACAGAATTTTTGTTAATCCTGCAAATTGGATGTAAAACATATTCTAGGAAAATAAGGATCCTCACCAGTACACCTTGGTATGGTGATAATATTGTCCTTTATTCACATAAAGCAATAGGCATCAGAGGGTGATGTTTCGGGGCCTGGTATAATTCATTTTTCAAGGCACAGTGAGTAATAATATAGAAGCACAACAATAATAATCTTCACCAGTGCAATAATAAGGATCTTCATCAGTGCAATAGCTGGGGCTGGTGAAGATCCTTATTACTATTATACAGGATTTATATATCACTAGCAGTTTGCACAGTGCTTTAGAATATAAGGGGGGACAGTACAGTTACAATACAATTCAATACAAAAGGGTTTGGAGGGCCCTGCTCATTAAATCGTACAATCTAATAGGTATATTGACACAAAAGGTAATACCTGTGAGAGGGATGGGTGATGGGAAAATTAAAAGTTCAGTTTTTAGGTGGAGGCAGGATAGGATTCCCTGAAGATAAGCGTTTTCAGAGATCACCTAAAGATGGACAGAGTAAGAGAAAGCCGGAGAAATTAAGATTTCCAGAGCAGGAGAGATGCTCTGGAGAAGTCCTGGAGGCAAACATGGGATGAGGTAACAAGGAAGCTAGAGAGCAGGAGGTCTTCGGATGAATAGAGAGGTCGCTTTGGTTTATATATTGAGACTTTGTGATGTACAGTATCTCACAAAAGTGAGTACACCCCTCACATTTTTGTAAATATTTTATTCTCTCTTTGCATGTAACAATGAAGAAATTACACTTTGCTACAATGTAAAGTAGTGAGTGTACAGCTTGAATAACAGTGTAAATTTGCTGTCCCCTCAAAATAACTCAACACACAGCCATTAATGTCTAAACTGCTGGCAACACAAGTGAGTACGCCCCTAAATGAAAATGTCCAAATTGGACCCAAAGTGTCAATATTTTGAGTGGCCACCATGATTTTCCAGCACTTCCTTAACCCTCTTGGGCAATGGAGTTCACCAGAGCTTCACAGGTTGCCACTAGAGTCCTCTTCCACTCCTCCATGACATCACGGAGCTAGTGGATATTAGAGACCTTGCGCTCCTCCACCTTCTATTTGAGGATGCCCCACAGATGCTTAATAGGGTTTAGGTCTGGAAATATGCTTGGCCAGTCCATCACCTTTACCCTCGGCTTCTTTAGCAAGGCAGTGGTCGTCTTGGAGGTGTGTTTGGGGTCGTTATCATGTTGGAATACTGCCCTGCGGCCCAGTCTCTGAAGGGAGGGGATCATGCTCTGCTTCAGTATGTCACAGTACATGTTGGCATTCATGATTCCCTCAATGAACTGTAGCTCCCCAGTGCAAGCAACACTCATACAGCCCCAGACCATGACACTCCCACCACCCTGCTTTACTATTGGCAAGACACACTTGTGTACGTCTCACCTGGTTGCCGCCACACACGCTTGACACCATCTGAACCAAATAGGTTTATCTTGGTCTCATCAGACCACAGGACATGGTTCCAGTAATCCATGTCCTTGGTCTGCTTGTCTTCAGCAAACTGTTTGCGAAACTGTTTTCGGGCTTTCTTCTGCATCATCTTTAGAAGAGGCTTCCTTCTGGGATGACAGCCATGCAGACCAATTTGATGCAGTGTGCAGCGTATGGTCCGAGCACTGACAGGCTGACCCCCACACACACACACATACCCTTTAACCTCTGCAGCAATGCTGGTATCACTCATGCGTCTATTTCCCAAAGACAACCTCTGTATATGATTCTTAGCATGTGCGCTCAACTTCTTTGGTCGACCATGGCGAGGACTGTTCTGAGTGGAGCCTGTTCTATTAAATCGATGTATGGTTTTGGCCACTGTGCTGCAGCTCATTTTCAAGGTCTCGGCAATCTTCTTATAGCCTAGGCCATCTTTATGTAGAGCAACAATTCTTTTTTTCAGATCCTCAGAGAGTTCTTTGCCATGAGGTGCCATGTTGAACTTCCAGTGACCAGTATGAGAGAGTGAGAGCGATAACACCAAATTTAACACACCTGCTCCCCATTAACACCTGAGACCTTGTAACACTAACGAGTCACATGACACCAGGGAGGGAGAATGGCTAATTGGGCCCAATTTGAACATTTTTACTTAGGGGTGTACTCACTTTTGTTGCAGTGACTTAGACATTAATGGCTGTGTGTTGAGATATTTTGAGGGGACAGCAAATTTACACTGTTATACAAACTGTACACTCACTACTTTACATTGTAGCAAAGTGTCATTCCTTCAGTGTTGTCACATGAAAAGATAGAATAAAATATTTACAAAAATGTGTGGGGTGTACTCACTTTTGTGAGATACTGTAGCTTAGGGCAAAGTTGTAAATGTTTTTATATGTTAATATTTTGAATTTTATTTGTTGGCCAATTGGAATCCAGTGGAGGGATTGGCAGAGAGGAGTGGTGGAGCACTTGGTACGGTAGATGAGTCTGGAAGCAGCATTCATAATAGACTGAAGAGAAGATAACCTGTGTAGAGGAGGGCCTGTGATTAGGGAGTTGCAATAGTCAAGGCAAGAGAGAACAGGGGAGTGAAGGAGCGGCTAAGTGATTTCATTGGTTAAGAAAGGGTGTATTTTGGAGATGAAATCTACAATATTTGGACAGTGATTGGATTATCCTATAATTAATTACATGGTGTAGCCATACACTGATTCACTAAAGCAACCTGCGTAAACTGTAGGCCAGCCTATAAAGTGTATGACCGATAGAATACAACTTCTCTAAAACATTTGGATGGATTGGTTAGGGAGGGCATTCTCCTATGGGATTATCCAGTGCAAAGAGACAAAAATACAAAGAATATATATATTAGAATAAAATCACAATTTTATTTTACAAATGGATATAAAACAAAACAATCCAAACAGATACAAAAGAATCGATACTTAAAACCGATACCATGGGGTATCACCACAATAGTTGTGAGTGTTCCAAACAATCATATAGAGATTAGGTCAAAATCCCGACATGTTTTTGACCTAATCTCTATATGATTGTTTGGAACACTCACAACTATTGTGGTGATACCCCATGGTATCGGTTTTAAGTATCGATTCTTTTGTATCTGTTTGGATTGTTTTGGTTTATATCCATTTGTAAAATAAAATTGTGATTTTATTCTAATATATATATTCTTTGTATTTTTGTCTCTTTGCACTGGATAATCCCATAGGAGAATGCCCTCCCCAACCAATCCATCCAATACTTTTTGCCTGGGATGAGGTGCGTGGTTTTGTTTACAACAACAAAAAATATATGAGTAGAAAACTTGGACAGGGGATAATGTATATTCTCTAAAACATATTCTGATGCTTCCCGCCATACACCTGATCCACAGATCTTCAGTTACAGAGTTTGATTCCAATACGCCTCTATCTGCACATCACTCTTAGACTGGCCAGCTGTCTCTGTTGACATATATGGAGCCAAAGATGATTCTTCAGAGTGGTGCACAGAAGGCAGAAGAGTGCATGCATAGCATAGAGTTTAATTGCAAACCAAGTGCAATGTGCTTTCTGGTGCCTCTGAGTTGCTTTGATTTTAATTTCAGATGTTCTAAACTGCTTCTAAATTACTTGAAGTTGCTTTTGCATCCACACAAGTTTATTCTAGGTTGGCGGGTCCCTAACTACTGAGATGTAGAACCTCTTTGAACTAGTGGAAGCAAAAGTGCATAGTTATACTGTCATTTGGAGGAGGACCAAACCATCTTCCTATATGAAAGCCCTCTGGAGCTTAGGTTGCCACTGGCAATCAGGGCTGGAAGAAGGTATTATTTACCTTTTACCAAACGCTAAATTATTATGAGTTTCTTAGAACAGTATTCCCTTATACCTCATTTACATATAGCAGCCTTTAAATTTGTTCTTTTCTCTGCAGCCATCAGTTTGAGTTTACAGGCTGTATAATCCTTATAAAAGGAAACAA
This sequence comes from Glandirana rugosa, assembly GCA_018402905.1. Taxonomy (NCBI): domain Eukaryota; kingdom Metazoa; phylum Chordata; class Amphibia; order Anura; family Ranidae; genus Glandirana; species Glandirana rugosa. Next base: position 305,101 of record BLSH010433794.1, on the reverse strand, counting down.
TTACTCAGTAGTGAGTAAACAGGGTGTACGCCTCTGTCACCCATAATAATACAGTATATAGACACTAAGTCCAGCAAGCCTATTTTGGAGGCTACACCATTAACTCTAGATAAAGCCATATTATTTTTTTTGCCGCAAGCCCTGTGAATGCCCTCTTGCGCAAACATTGTGACCTTTTCAACTTGCTGAAACTCTCCAGCACTCTTTTATTCTCTTAAATCCGGCCGTATAAAAATAATTATGAGTTAATGGCATGATGGTCCTCTTTAAGCACCCAGTTTAAGGTGCTTATGCAAAGTGTCAATAGCAGCAATTGGCCTAACAGTGTGACAACATACTTGCTTGGAAATGGGCTAATCTCTTGCTTGGGTTATTCAGAGGTCAGAAAGGGATTTTATTTTCTTTTTCTCTTGCACCCCTATTCAGCTCCTATGTGTTTTTATAACTGCTTTTTCTGTGATAATGATGCCCCCAGGGTGGGGAACGATGACATTTATCCGCTCAGAATGAACATCAGCAAGTGTTCGAACGTGTTTATCAAGTAAATTGCACCTTACAAAAAGGTAATTACATCTACAGTCAGATGTAGAGAAGACAGCCTGATTAGGGCTTAATAAATATTTAGCATTTGAACGAGTTTACTCGTAGGTAAGGAAAGTTTGATTTAGCCCATTATGAAAGGCTTCTTATGAATATGTGCAATACCTTGTTTTGTAAACCGCATCCATTGTTTTATTTGTGTTGAAATAAATAATGATTTATAAGGACTTGAGGCAAATACTTGTTGATCCTGCCAGAAATCTTGAGAGCTGGCAACTTCCCAGCAATCTCTGTGAACTACAGACCCCCCCCCCCCCCCCACACCACACCTTGTGAAGGTGATGAGAGGGGGAAGTATTCTTTTATCCTTAAGTCCTAAGGTGATAACTCTGCTCTTAAATAAATACAGTACAGGGGACTGAAGTGTGCTACTGGTAGCATAACCGGGTGCAAATGAAGGAACAAAAGTCTGAAAAAAGAAAACTATTGTAGCCACCACATCGATGGACTGGTACGCTACACTATATTATGTTTTTTTTTTTTTGGGTGACAGGTTAAGAGATTAACATTGATTATCACATTAAAACTGCATCTAAAAGTCGGTGGGATATATTAGGCATCACGTAAACATGTTGTCCCTGACAATGTTGAAAGCTGAAAAAATGGGTGTCACAGTTTGTTTTAAATGGGGTTGTGTAACTGCAGACTGGTCAGGGTGCCCATGCTGGCCCGTGTCCTTAGCCACAAGCACCTACAAGGGGCACATGAGCATCAGGACTGGGCCACTGAGCAATGGAAGAAGGTGGCCAGCTCTGAATAATCCCATTTTCTTTTACATCATGTGGATGGCCGGGTGCATGTCCGTCGCTTACCTGGGGTAGAGATGGCACATGATTGCAGTTCTGGAAGAAGGCTGGGAAACCTTGGGTCCTGCCATTCATATAGATGGGTCACATTGATCCTAGCCAAGTACACTCCTTCATGGAAACAGTATTCCCCGATGCCAGTGGCCTCTTTCAGCAGGATAATCATTCTGCTACACTGCAAAAATGGTTCAAGAATTGTAGGTATGGTATGGAGGAACACAGCAGAAATTTGAGATGTTGACCCCAAATTCTCTAGATCTCAATCCAGTTGAGTATCTGTGAGGTGTGCTTGATAAACAAATCTGATCCATGGAGGAAGGCCCCAAATCGCAACTGACAGGACTTAAAGGATCTGCTACTGATGGCTTGATGCCATAGCAACCTTTAGAAGTCTAGTGGTATCCGTGCCTTGACAGGTCAGGGCTATTTTGGTGACTAAAGGGGGACCCACTCAATATTAGGTGGGTTGTCATAGAGTTATGGCTGATAGGTGTTTGTGGTAATGGAGTTGAACATTTCTCAATCTGAACACAAAAGATCTCTTTTCTGGCCACACTGCACATCCAGTATCACAGACCTTCTTTGTGCAATTGTTGTGGTTGGTTCTTGGGGCATTTCTTTGCAGTGAAATAAGAGCGGTCCAGAACTGTTAGAAAATTGCTGCCATTGGTAATATTTTACTTTGGTATTCCTATCTCACCGCCAGCATCACATATTTCCCAGCTAAAAGTGAGCTCCCAGGTTTGCCCACCGGTACCAGCTATTTTGAGGGGTCATACCCTTACTACCTTTCCAATGTTTTTATGTTTTAGTACTCATTTTCTTTAGCCCATCTGTCCTCGGTCCCTGACATATGTACTCTTTACCCTACTGCCCTGATCTAATTTCCTCCGGATCTTGCTCTTTTCTGGGCTGCTGTTTTCCACCCTTCATTTATTTTGTCAGCTCTCCTCTGGCTCACACTGCTTTTGCCATATTCCTTCTGCCCCAGCCGCTTCATCTATGTCATTTTAGGTGATATTTAGACCCATTGCCTCTTGTTTCCCAGTCCTTGCTAAACACGGACCGCTGTTTCCCATATTTTTGCAGTGTGTTTGCGGTGCATCCCTCCTCCCCACTCCACAAGTCCCATTGGTTAGTTAAATGGTTGCTGGCCATGTGGCCATCAATCTCCCAATCATAGCTTTCTCCTCCTTCTTCCATCCGACCCCTGACTTTGGAGGTCATCCCCTCAAGCTTCTCATGCTTTCACTCTTTATTTTATTCAGTGATGGTCTAGGGCATTATTGGGTATTCAAGTCTATCAGTTAATTAGAAATATATTGGTTACAGTATTTCCTATTGATTTTGATTTGGGAAGGCGGTGTCACCCCAGTATGCAGAAGGGCAAGAAATGTTATAATTTTATATCCTATTTATTTTTCTGGTGACCATTATAAATACAGATGCCAGAGAAACATTCATACATATACAAAAATATACATTTTATTCACATATTTCAAGAATCCATAAAACTATCAAAATGTATCTAAAACCATGCAAGTATAATTGATTATTTTTTTATATATCATTGAATACTTTACCTTGTGCCAATCATAGCTGCTTGATGTAGTCTTCTCAACATTTGCCTTAAATGTGTTTTCCTCAGGAGAATTTACACTACAACAGTGTAGTGTAAATTCTCCCGAGGAACCGCATTTAAGGTGAAACATGTTAAGATGTGACTATATATATATATATATATATATATATATATATGAATACATTTTTATATATTTTATTATATGTATGTATTTTTCTCTGTTAGGCACCTAAAAAATCCCAGGTGTTTTTTTCCTGTGATAATATAAATAGCGATGTAGTTGCTTTGGTTCCTCCTCTAGTCCACATTGCACAATCATTATAAATACAGAATGTAGATGTCACCAGAGAAACAGTTGATTATTAAGTAACTATTCCAATGAGCACACCAGTTCCTGCAACAACTGTCAGTATTGAGTTCACCTCACTCATTTATTGTGTCTACTGATGTCTTCAGGAAAGGGATTGAAGGGAATTTTCCACAATGGACACAAAATCACAAATCTCACAGGGGTTTTAATGATTCCAGTGCCGGCGCACAATAATTAGGGGGGGGGCGGCAAACCAACCCCCCCCCCCCGGAGACTGATATGAATGCAGCGGAAAAACGCCAATCCCACACGCGCACGGGACCGCCTCCTTACCTTACCTCCGGTCTCCCCTCCTCCTACCTCCACCCTGGTCTCCCCTGTCCGAGCCAGGGAGTGCTAGATAGCTGAGCCGTTGCAGGCGAGCCATCCCTGGAGTCACAGTGGCGGCTGGTGGGTCGGTCCGTTGGGCTTCCCCTACTTCTCCTCCGGCCGTGCGTCTCCTCCCTCCTCCTCCTTGGCCAATAAGATTGTTTCTCCTTTCGGCCCATTGGGAAACGGGTCTCACGGTTGGGAGGAGAATCGGTGTGAAAATAGCGCTCTAATCACGTGCTTCAGGAAAAAAAAACCCCTTTGGAATCCATCCGTCCGGCAGGGGGATGGAGACATGTATAGGGGGGCTGCACCCATGCACCCCTAATGGAGGGGCCGCCATTGAATGATTCTCTACCAGGGTGACTGGTGCTCAATATTTTGGGGGGCAAACGACCCCCCCCTTCACTCGCACCGCTGGGAATATTTTTTTTGAGAGACTATCACCAAAAAACTCACCGGTATACAAGACAAATGTTCGAGTCTCCAAAACCTTCTTTTCTGTTTATATGATAAAACAGTCAATAAGATCTCAGATCTGTCTGTCCTGAAAAGCAAAAATCATAGTCTATCCCTTACAGGCCCCTGATGATGTCACATCATGACGAAACACATCGGGCAGAGCTACGCAAACACACCACTAAGCATGTGCGAGTGAAGGCCGGCCATTTTGATCTCTGGAAAACTATAGTTTTTTTATCTACATGCTTGATTTTAACCTACCTTTGTAAGTGTTACTCCTTACTTCATTAAATTGTTTTAAATGGTATCACGCTATGCCAGTTACTTTGTCATTACATGTCTGGTAACTTAATCTCACCCCACGGGAGAGTTAAGTTCTGAGGGCTGTACTTTCTGGTTTATGGTCATCTGCCTCCACGATACCAAGTCATCCAGTGACAGGGAAGGGAACCGAGAAGAGTTGGATCATTTGGCTTGGCTATTTGTAAATAAAGCTTATGTGACCGCTCTTATCAGGGGTCACATATTATCTGGTAAGAGCAGCTTATTGATTTTGGTTGGTGTCACCCATCCTGTCTTATTTCTTGCTTCCTTCGCGGCATGTGGGACTTCTCATCTTGTTAAACTCCTATGAGATTGCACAGATACCTGGAATACCTTTGTGGACTTGCACTTTAGTGGACATTCAATTGTTATTCAAGTTTATTGATTTATTTGTATTTTTACACATGCTTATCACATGTTTTGAATTTTAGCGCTGCACTAATTTGTTTTATATGTATTTGTATGTCACATGTCTGGATATTGTGCACAGTGGCTTTCCATTTAATAGTTTATTGTTTTGTGCAGATATACTTAATGTTTAAAAGTATCCTTTACAGAGTACCTGGAGAAGCACTGTGTGTTCTTCTAACCAGTACGTTTTAAATATATAAAGGATCCTCCTGGTCAGGCATTTTTTCTTCCCAATTATGGACACAACTTTAAAAAAGAAAAGTGCTGAGCTGAACTAAAAAGGTTGCAAGCTGCATTTGTGCTGTACCACTCCATATATTTAGTTCCATGTCTCAGGGCCCAGAGCATGTACAGTTCTCTGCTTTTTGTTGGCTTGTGTGATTTTATGCCAGACAAGAACAAATTCAGAGTTATAAGTCCTGTTACCTGTAGCAACTTTCATGATCATGCATGAACTTAAAAGAGAAGTACAGCCAAAGCTCGTTTGGCTGTACTTTTCCTGTGGATTACAGGAGTGCAGTCCGTCCTGCATTTCTGTGACCTGTTTTCAGTTGATAGTAGGCTGAAGTCCACTCTCGGCTGACGTCACAGAGCCGGTCCAGGCTCGGGCAAGACCACAACAATGAAGTTGGGATCTGCCCACATGCTTGGACCGACACACAGCTAGGCTGTTCTCAGTAAGAATTTGATAGGTTTTCTAAAATAAGTGCCATGTTTTAGGTAAAAATGGTGACCTGCCAAAGGGAGAGGCAGTATTACAAGTAATTGTGGTTACCATTATTATAGGACTATACGTACCATGGCAATATTTTGTTATCAAAGTTCATGTACACCTTCTAATAAACGTAATCATTTCAATAAAATATTGGAACAAATGGCTAACAAAAGTTGAACTGTAAAAGACCAATAAGCCATAAAAAACATTTAACAAAGGATATGGCCCTTGTTGTGGCAGAGCAGGCCAAGAAAAATCAGTGGTTTTATCACTTTAATTTAAACCTTTGTAGAAAAAAGTCTATCAGTTGCATATTAGGTGTAGGTAGACAGAGAATTGTTTAATTTGATTAGGCCAAGATGATTTGTTTTTAATCCAAACACTGAGAGACTTGGTGAAAATGTTACTTTGATTTGTGAATTTGTGCATATTCCAGCATTCCTTTACAAAATACAGATGCTCTTTAAAATAAACCTGTCATAAGCATTGAACAATTGAACTTGGCATATAATAAAGATATGTCTTGATTATATTACATTTAAAGTATGCGCCACAATAATCAGATGATCCAGAGATATAAGAGACTAAAGTTATGTGTATGTTGTGACTTTTCCTATAGAAGTCAAGCTTGGCCTTTTAATGGAATAAATATTCCAGTTGACCAATAGGAAGGGTCTAGTGGTGAGAAGAATCAAGCTTCGCATTTTACAGGAAATGTCAGCCTTTGCATCTAACTTCAACAGCCTATAGCCTTGGATTTACTAATGGTTTTGACATGAAGTAGCAGCCTCCGCTTTCATTTTTTTTAAATTTGCTTAGTTTGAATTTTCAAAGTTTACTTTAATTTATATGCCTTACTGTAGCAGATACATAATTCTTCTTTTGTATGAAGAGCTGTCTTCACCTCATATGGGTCTAAATGGAGTTCTTATAGAAAATGGAAACTTCAACATGGAAATAGGGTTTAAAAAATACAGACAGCTTTACTTACAATTTAGGATAACTGAGATAAAATCTGTCTCCTACTGAAGCATTAGGCTTTTTCTCATTCTCACAACAAAACAAACAAAGCATTTAAGAGAAATACTTGTAATGAATTTTAGGCACCGCAGTGAAATAACACAATCGCCCGGCCATTAATGGATCATCATCTAGCTTGTGACTGCCAAGAGCCTAAAGATATCTGCTCAAGTGAGATAGATGGGGTAGAGCAAGGTATGGATTGATCACTTTCAGTTTTGAGAATGAGAGAACAGATTAGCTCCCTGCAGAAAGACATCCATTGGCAATAGACTCTCATTTAACAATCTCACTTCCAGGGGGTCCACTGTGTATTGTAATGTTGTTGAGCATCTAGAAGTAGAATGTAACCATTTTCTTGCTAAAATATCTCAGTGAAACTGAGATAAAGATCTTGTTGCAATACTCACCTCCACTTCAGTGCAGTTCCCCACAAGTCTCACCTCTTCAGGATTAAAGAACACCCAGCATCTTTTAACCCACTTCCCGTGAGTGCAGGGTGTCATGGACCTGCCCCCTGGGGTGTGTCACCAAGGCATTCTGCACACACAGTACAGTAATGTGGAGAACAAAATGTTGCTGCAATTGTGGCTCAATAGAATTCTGTTACAGTGACTAATTCCATTCAAATAAAGGCAGGGGCTGAAATTATTACTAATTGTCAGTAGTGGAACAATTACAGAGTAGCCTTGATCTTGTACAGGGGTATTGAATTAACATTCAAAGAGGACGACGGGTCAGTAAAAAATTTTTTGCAGTAGAGTTCGGAATCCCAGTGCCCCCTTTCATCAGGTGTCTCTGTCACAGTGCCCCCCTTACATCAGATGTCCCCATCATGGTGTCCCTACAACAGGTCTCCACATAATAGTGCCACCCTACATCAGGTGTCCCAATCACAGTGTCCCCATCAGAGTGCCTCCTTACATCACATGTCCCCATCACAGTGTTCCCTTACATCAGATTTCCCTATCAGAGTGTCCTAATCACAGTGCCTTCTTACATCATTTGTCCCCATCACAGTGTTCCCTTCCATCAGGTGTCCCCATCACAGTGCTTCCTTACATCAGCTGTCCCCATCACAATGCCTCCTTACATCTGCTGTCCCCATCACAGTGCCTCTTTACATCAGCTGTCCCCATCACAGTACCTCTTTACATCAGCTGTCCCCATCACAGTGCCTCTTTACATCAGCTGTCCCCATCACAGTGCCTCCTTACATCAGCTGTCGCCATCACAGTGCCTCTTTACATTTGGTGTTCACATTAGAGTGTCCTGTTACATTGGGTATTCCCATCGGAGTGCTCCTTTACAGCAAGTATCCCCATCAGAGTCCCTCATTACATTGGGTGGCCCTATTAGAGTGCCGTGTTATATCAGTATTCCAATCACAGTGCCCCCTTACATTCAGTTTCCCCATCACAGTAGCTCTATACCTTTTAGCACCAGGCAGGCAGAGGGTGGGGTACAGAGCAGACTGGAGGTCTGGATGGAGAAAGTTAAACTTCCGTCCTCCTGTGATGCTAGGGGTCTTTGGTTGTTACGTCGCTGGCAGTCTTAGCAATCAATGACTGCATAGATTGGGGGAGGACTGTCTGGTGGTCCAGATAGGTCTGTCATTCAGTCCATATCTAGAACATGGTCTGCCATTTAGTGATGGCTGCTCTAGTACCTTTAATATTTCTGTGGGTATTTTGTTAAAAAAAAAAAATCTCACTAACACCCTTTTGAGGTGCATTCATACCTGTGCAGAGAGCAGAACTGTAGGAGGGGTCCAGCAGCTCCTCCCACTGCGGGAAGGCGCCTCTGGGTGCAAACATTGATAAAATGTATTTAAGAAAGCATAGCAATAAGCTACTCACATTAGGAAGATAAAAATCAAGCACGTCATTGGGGGGACAACTGCCCCTAGCAACTGGAGAGTGATGACCATAGGACAATCGCCGCTGGAGCCGCACAGTGAAGAAACCATCCAGAGGAGAGCCGGGATCGTGACCGGCCGTGTCAACGCCAGCTTCCGTGCCAAGTCCGGAGTGTCGGGTCACAGTGTCAGAGAGTACCTACGTCACAAATGTGCAACGCATTTCTGAGCGTGCAGCCTGTGATGGACGGAACAGGCGCGCTCTTTCATCAGGCATCTGATCCCAGCTCTCCTCTGAATGGTTTCTTCACTGTGCGGCTCCAGCAGCGATTGCCCTGCGGTCACTACTCTCCAGTTGCTAGGGGCAGTTGTCCCCCCAATGACGTGCTTGATTTTTATCTTCCTAATGTGAGTAGCTTATCGCTATGTTTTCTTAAATAATTTTTATTAACGTCTGCACCCAGATGCGCCTTCTCTCTTATTTTTTTCTGCAGCATTGGAATTGGCTTCCTTCCTAGGAGTGCTGCCCTGGATGTAGATTCTGCATCATATAGGACTATATGGGTAATACAGGACTCAGCGCTTGGCCCTGCACCTACCACTTGTCTGTTTCCCACTGCAAGCTGGTGGTCTCAGATAACTACAGAAAGTGGCGGATACATGACCAGTCACTGTGCATAAAGAGAGAGAGCAGCAAGTGACTGGACTTTTTTTTACAAGAAGCTCCTGCACCGGGGCAAAGTTTTACAGTATGCACAAATCTGGAAGAAACGTGCAAAGCACACCAAGATTTATGTAAGAATACATGTGCTACTTGTATTTAGACAAAATTTTATCATCCTGGGGTTCAGCTTTAAAATTAAAAATAGAGTGCAAAAAAAGTGCAACGCTACCCTATTTGCTACTTAACATGTCATATTTGAATTACGGTGGAAACCTCTTACATTTACATTCATCAATTACCATCTGAGTACTCAAACAAATTATACAAATAGCAAAATATATCTTGAATCATAATTACAATTATGAATAGTGGTAGAAAACCCTCAAATAAAAACTTTACAAAATATGTTCAAAAGTGTACAATATATACCTGGATCCCAGTCGAACAGTATTCCAAAAGAAAATTTCACCCAACTAAACAGCTTTCAGTGCAAAATGAGTAGACTTGGGTGACTGCTGGTGCTCAGGGCCCCAAACACCCTTGCCAAGTGCCCCCATAGAAAGCCGCTTGCTATGGGGGCACTCGTGAGTGCTTGCTCCCAAGCCAGCTTTTTGTGTCCATAAGACACAGAGAGCGTGGCTCAGCCCCAACCCCCCACTCCCACCTTACTGGTTGTGATTGACAGCAGTGGAAGCCAATGGCTCCTGCTGCTGCATCTTAGACAATCAGCAGGGAGAGACCTCAGCTCTCATGCACATCGCTGGATCGGGATTGGACCTAGGTAAGTATTGGGGGGGGGGCTGAAGGGGCAGCTGGATACTGAAGGTTTTTACCTTCATGCCTTTTAGCCTTTTCAACCACTTTAACCACGTCCACACTGCCTACAGTATATTTACTGCGGCAGTGTGGATATGTCCCGCAAATCACCGTAAATAGATCGGAAATCGCATGTGCCCGCCGTACTCCGGTTCCCCGCTCTGTCAGTGCGGGCATAGGAGATCTACTGATCCCGTCACTGGGATCAGTTAGATCTCTTATGCCCATGGTAGCCCAGCCCCCCCCACACACACACACAGAACACATGCAGTGAGCACAGTTAACCCCTAGATCTCCCCCTGCAGGTTAACCCCTTCCCTGCCAATGATATTTTATACAGTAATCAGTGGACATTTACATTTCTGATCGCTGTATAAATGTCATTGGTCCCAAAAAAGTGTCAAAAATATCCAACATGTCCGCTACAATATCGCAGTACCGCTAAAAATTGCAGATCACCGCCATTACTAGTAAAAACCCCAGAAATTAGTTATCATCCGTAAATGCGGCAACTTTTGTGCAAACCAATCGATAAATGCCGATTGCGATTTTTTTAACAAAAATATGAGGAAGAATAGAAATTGGCCAAAACCAATGAAAAAAAAAAGTTTTTTTCTATTTATTTTTTTGGATTTGTATTTTAGCAAAAAGTAAGAAAAACAGTTTTTTTGCAAATTTGTCGCTTTTTTTTGTTTATAGCGGCGATGAGAAATGACACAGAGGTGGTTAAATACCACCAAAAGAAAGCTCTATTTGTGGGAAAAAAAAGGACGCAAATTTCGTTTGGGTACAACGCCGCACGACCACGCAATTGTCAGTTAAAGCGACACAGTGCCGAATCGCAAAAAGTGCTCTGGTCCTAACATGTGAAATCCTTTCGGGGCTGAAGTGGCTATGACTATTTATTGGTATATCAGAAAATGCTGATATTACTGTTGCAGGAAATGTGTGTAATTGGATTATTGGCCCATGTGGTTCAATAATGCACTTCTACCTTAGACATTTTTATTTACATATTTTGTCTAGTTGTTGCCTACCTCTGGCTCCTTTTTAGGGGATATGTAAGCATATATGTGTGCAGATGTACTTGTTCTGGTGTACTAAAGAAATTCACAATCATTGCTAACTTCAGTTATCTAATTATATGAAAAGCATCTGCCAATGGTTGGGTATTCAAAGTGGACAGGAATTTGCTTTGCACATGACTGGATAATTGAAGTGAACATTCAACTCCTTTAAGGCCTTATCCACACAGGCGTACTTCAGCATGCATCCGTTCGAAGGATACTTTCTGGATTCAGGACTTGTACCCGCACAGCTATCAAATTGGGGGCAGCAGCGGCTGTGTCCATGTAGCTGCTGCATCCCAATGGACATGAACAGGACTGCCTGTACATGGATGCATAGAATGCCTGTGCATCCTTTGCAGGTAAACACATCCCTTCTCACTGATATATGCTTTAGTACACATGTATAAAGAAGGCCTAATAAAAAAAGCATACTTGAGATGCAGACACTGAAGATGCTGCCTGTGCAGACCAGCTGTTTTTCCTTATGAACCAGACACCATATTTCCTGCCTCCTGCTTGGAACATGTTCCTGAATTTGGGAACTGTGAGGTGTCCAATATGGTAAATGCTGAATAGGTACCATGCAGTGGAAATGCATTTTACAATGGTGTAGGGGCACTAAAGCTCCACCTTCAGGATCAGTTCGTAGTCCTACAGTATGTCTGAAAACCTTCCTGAAGTCCTGCTCTGTGTAATGCTTTTGCACAGAGCAGCCCCGATCCTCTTCTTCTGGGGTTCCCCACCGGCGCTCCAGCCTCCTCCTCTTTGTCGGTTGCCCCTCACAGCCCCTTTCCATGGGGACACCCGTGCGTGCTCACCCCTGAGCCCCACTGCTGCGTCCATTGACACAGACAATGAGACTTGGCCTCGCTCCCATGTCACAAGATTTGATTGACAGCAGCGGGAGAGAGACAGAGGCGGAAGCCGCTGTGCTCATACACATCGCTGGATCGGGCTCAGGTAAGAGAAGGGGGCGATCTTGGGGGAACTGTAGCACAGAAGGTTTTTCACTACATAGAATGCATTAAAGTGAAAAACCTTAAGGCTTTAAAATCACTTTAAAGAGCTGGGGGTGGCAGTGAGAGGGGGTTACACAAGTTTGCTTTTAACTTAAGATTATGGAGTGAATTAACTTTGCCAAACCAAAACCAAATTTGAAATTAATTTGTTTAAGAAAATTTTTCTGAACTGCTTTTTGAATGTTCTACTCACTACGATCGAAAACACATGGCAATTTGACCCCACTAACCAATAAAAATCAAACAAACTCTCTTAAAACAAAGTCACTTGCCGACCAGCCGCCATAATTTTACTGTGGCAGATCGGCACATTCCCGCGTTCCCACTAATCGTCCCACATCGTGCGTACATCGACACAATTCTAATATTTTTGGCTCTATACACCACCACAATGGATTTGAAATGAAACAAACAAGATGTGCTTTAACTGCAGACTTTCAGCTTTAAATTGAGGGTATTTACATCCAAATCAGGTGAACGGTGTAGGAACTACAACAGTTTTTATATGTGCCTCCCACTTTTTAAGGGACCAAAAGTAATGGGACAATTGGCTGCTCAGCTGTTCCATTGCCAGGTGTGTGTTATTCCCTCATTATCCCATTTACAAAGAGCAGATAAAAGATCCAGAGTTAATTTCAAGTGTACTATTTGCATTTGGTATCTGTTGCTGTCAACTCTCAATATGAGATCCAATGAGCTGTCACTGTCAGTGAAGCAAGCCATCATTAGGCTGAAAAAAACCAGAACAAACCCATCAGAGAGATAGCAAAAACATTAGGTGTGGCCAAATCAACTGTTTGGAACATCCTTAAAACGAAAGAACGCATCGGTGAGTTCAGCAACACCAAAAGACCCGGAAAACAACTGTGGTGGATGGCCGAAGAATTCTTTCCCTGGTGAAGAAAACATCCTTCACAACAGTTGGCCAGATCAAGAACACTCTCCAGGTAGCCTCAAAAAAAGGAAAGCCAGATTAGAGTTTGCCAAACAACATCTAAAAAAGCCTTCACAGTTCTGGAACAACATCCTATGGACAGATGAGACCAAGATCAACTTGTACCAGAGTGATGGGAAGAGAAGAGTATGGAGAAGGAAAGGAACTGCTCATGATCCAAAGCATACCACCTCATCAGTGAAGCATGGTGGTGGTAGGGTCATGGCGTGGGCATGTATGGCTGCCAATGGAACTGGTTCTCTTGTATTTATTAATGATGTGACTGCTGAAAAAAGCAGCAGGATGAATTCTTAAGTGTTTCGGGCAATATTATCTGCTCATATTCAGCCAAATGCTTCAGAACTCATTGGACGGCGCTTCACAGTGCAGATGGACAATGACCCGAAGCATACTGCGAAAGCAAGCAAAGAGTTTTTTTAAGGGAAAGAAGTGGAATGTTATGCACCTGAATCTGATTGAGCATGCATTTCACTTGCTGAAGACAAAACTGAAGGGAAAATGCCCCAAGAACAAGCAGGAACTGAAGACAATAAAAATGTGTATATATATATATATATATATATATATATATATATATATATATATATATA
>BLSH010433794.1:278065-289209 GCA_018402905.1 Glandirana rugosa | reverse complement strand
CCCCCCCCCCCCCCCCCCCCCCCCCCCCCCCCCCCCCCCCCCCCCCCCCCCCCCCCCCCCCCCCCCCCCCCCCCCCCCCCCCCCAAAGAACGGGAAACCACCGTGTTTACATCGGCGGTTCCCCGTTCCGGCTCTGTGTGAGGAGATCGCAGGTCTCCGGCGGACATCGGGTCCGCCCGACCCGCGGGCACGATCACGCAGCGTGCGCCGGCGGGAGCGCGCCCAGCGCTAGCCGAAGGGGAGGACGTTTATTGCCATCATTCGGCTATGGCGCGGACGAGAGGTGGTTAAAAGACATGATAGGTTGGTTTTACTTTACATATGATTGGCTAGAAAAAGAACAGCTAAAAGAAAATCATAAGGATTTTATCAGAATTATTTATATAAAAAGGGTATCTCTAGTTAGTACATGTTTGCTATGTGCCCAAGCAAGGAATTGAGGTACTGTTATTGCTGATGTTCTTGTATCTGTCACATCAAGATTTCACCACTTTCATTTCAGGTTTATTAATGCATTATTTAAAGATGGCACCTCATTCCCCCCACCATTTGCTTCCCAAATCCCTAGTTAAGAACCCCCCAATCTATTAACAGGCGCACCTCACTAAAATGAAATGTTGGCACATACAACTCAAAGAAAAAACATTTGATCCATTTATATTGCAAACATCCCCCTCCAAATAATGGAAGAATTACATGAATACAATGTTGGGAAAGACTGTACTATTAGATTTCTTTTAAAGCTACATCTGCAGTGTGATCATCGGGAATTTGGACTTTAAATTACTCTGTTATGTTTCCTTATATAAATGAAGCAATAATAGCGGAATAGTGGGTGCTGGAGACTGGAAATTTCACAGGTTAATGAATATATTTGGAAGCACACTGTGGATCTTCAAATATCATCCAAATGGTTTTATTCAAAGCAGTCACATCACAGCAGAAGGTGCACTATGGTGTGCACTATGGTGTGCACTTATCATATGACTGACTAAGGGGTCCTGTGTGGCCCAGAAACATTGCACTTTTCTGCTCTGCTGTGATTGCTCAGAATAAAACCCTTTGGACGATATTTGAAGATCCATGGTGTGCTGGCAATTATATAAATGAAGGGACCCTGTTCCCAATCTCAGTGCTACTGTGTTTTTTTGTATTGTTTGCGCAAGAACTTCATTCTCAAACAAGAGCCATCAGTGTGGGCAAGGATTTTAGGAAATAATAAAATTGTAATGTTTGATTGACAGTGAAAGACAGCTAACTGTTTTATGGAGAAAGGCAGCAAACACCAGAAGGGGGTCCATTGTGTCTATGGAAGGATTGATCACATACTCACAGCAGGAGCCTCTCCATTCAGTTCACTCAAATCTGTCTTTCTGCAGCAGGACCTATACAGGACAGATGCACCCCCACCCTCGCTCAGAGCACTCTTTGAATGCTTTCTTATTTCAATAAATTTGTCTCCAGAGTTACTTATTACATCCCAGTGCGCCTAACACAGAGAGGGGAGAAGCAATAACCCTTACACTAAACGTCAGCTAAATTAGATAGGCGGTAAAATTTACATTGGGGTCACAATATAAATACACAGGACTTCAATTTTGTGCAGTTGCCTTAAATCCATAAATGGCAGTTTTATTACTCTTTTGACCTCACGGGTTCCGAGTTTTTTTAAACTAATCAAAACAATAGAATTAATAGGTGTTCCTGCAGTTTCAGACAGAGATGGTAGGACATCGTCAGTATATGCAATGCAATCTTCTTTCTTATGTAGTGCGGCATACTTTTAAGTGGTAATGGTTGAAAACTGGGTATTGTTATATTTAATGTAGTTAGTTTATACATTGTACTTTTAAGTGGTAATGTCTAAAGACTGTGTGTGTATATATATATATATATATATATTTATATTTTATATATCGTTCTATTTAATGTACTTATGCGTTCGCTCATTATTGTCCACAGAAAGTTGTTAAATTTCCTGCTGTATTCAGCAGTGATGGGATAAGATAGTTCAGTGTCCAGAGGGAAGATGTGAAACTGCACCCTCCTCACCGTCTGCCACTGCATGAAGTAGTAGGAACCTGCATGCTTTGGCACACCTATTCTGCACTCCCATCTGCTCCAGCTGCTCATACTTGGCATTGAGGGTACATTGCGAAAGCTTTGCCATTCACTTGCTTTCTAGAGATAGGGGTGGACGGGCAGTTGTGCATGCATTGCGTATCATTTGTATCAGCTGTGGGCAGTTGGGATGAGGGGGGAAGAGAGTGGGCACGATGCAGGATGGCGCAACAGCTGTAGCTGTTGGAACAGACAGCCGCAGCCCAGTTGAAAAGAAGCCATGATCCGCTAATTGCCTGCCACCGATCTGGATCATGCATGCAGTACTCACTTCGCTGTGCCCAAGGCGGCTGCCCCTCCTTACCCACTCTTGTCCTGGCCCTTCCTCTGGAGAATTTGCCATGTCCACTTACATTGCACTATGTTTAGGAATGACCAGTCGCACAGTGGAGCACCAGATGGAACTGTCTGGCTTTTCTTGAGCAGTCGGCAAATGTGTCATGGGAGTATTAATTGGCAACTACTGTAAGGATGCCCATACTCAACCTAAACCTGCCCATTGATGGGAAATTCTCACATTCACTGTGCATCACACAATTAAGAGTCATTCCCTTTTTTGGTGGAGAAAAAGGAATTGCCAATAAACAATGACAAGATGTTCAAATATGCATCCAATATTGGCCATTTCCAATGCATTAAAGTGAATGTAAAGCCAAAGCTTTTCCTGTGTATTCCTCTCGTTTCCTGTGGAAACTCAAAATTTTTCTAACTTTCAGTCACAGTGACAATGCTCACCAGGATAAATAGAGAGAGAACCTGCCCATTAGGGAAACAAATAGGGGTCCTAACCCCTTATTTTTCAAAACCTAAACAAATGTATGTATGTGTGTGTGTGTGTATATATATATATATATATATATATATATATACACACACGCATACACACTATATTGCCAAAAGTATTAGGATGTCTACCTTTACACGCACATGGACTTTAATGGCATCCCAGTCTTAGTCTCTAGGGTTGAGTTGGCCCACCCTTTGCAGTTATAACAGCTTCAGCTCTTCTGGGAAGGCTGTCCACAAGGTTTAGAAGTGTGTCTATGGGAATGTTTGACCATTCTTCCAGAAGCGCATTTGTGAGGTCAGGCACTAATTTTGGATGAGAAGGCCTGGCTCGCAGGCTCCACTCTAATTCATCGCAAAGGTGTTCTATCAGGCTAAGGTCAGGACTCTGTGAAGGCCAGTCAAGTTCCTCCACCCCAAACTTGCGCATTCATGTCTTTATGGGCATTGCTTTGTGCACTGGTCCAAATCATTTGGTGGAGGGGGTATTATGGTGTGGGGTTGTATTTCAGGGGTTGGGCTTGGCCCCTTAGTTCCAGTGAAAGGAACTCTTAAGGCATCAGCATACCAAGACACTTTGGACAATTTCATGCTCCCAACTGTGAGGGAACAGTTTGGCGATTGCCCCTTCATGTTCCAACATGACTGGGCACCAGTGCACAAAGCAAGGTCCATAAAGACATGGATGAGCGAGTTTGGGGTGGTGGAACTTGACTGGCTTGCACAGAGTCCTGACCCCAACCTGATAGAACACCTTTGGGATGAATTCTAGAGAAGACTGCAAGCCATGCCTTCTCGTCCCACATTAGTGCCTGGCCTCACAAATGCACTTCTGGAAGAATGGTCAAACTTTCCCATAGACACTCCTAAACCTTGGGGACAGCCTTCCCAGAAGAGTTGAAGCTGTTATAGCTGCAAAGGGTGGGCCAGCTCAATATTGAACCCTACGCACTCAGACTGGCATGCCATTAAAGTTCATGTGCGTGTAAAGCTAGGCATCCAAATACTTTTGGGAATATAGTGTGTGTGTAATATATATATATATATACACATACACACAGTATACAATCATTTTGTTTGTTATTCAAGCTTATATGCCCTACTGATATATTCACAGGGCAGCTGTGATTTTTATATTCTTTACAAATACCGATTTGCATAGAGGGGGCACCTGCAGTTACTGATTTTGGATGTATATTGATTGTATATGCATAGATCTCTGTGTAGATGATCTGAGTACCGGAAAGCTGTAGCAAAGCCCAGTAAGTTTGTAAGCATGGTATTTAAGTGTTACAAACAATTATAAACGGGATAGGAAGTGGGTTTAAAATGGCTTAAAGGGATTACAGATTTAAAGCTTAATAAATGCTTGGCTGTTTTAGTTCAGACACATTAGCTTTTAAAAGATTACTTGTATATTGACCAACAACTACTATAGCAGATCTTACAATAACGATGGGAGCTGAGGGGGTATCATTTTATTTTGTTTTGGAGGGAGGGAATCCCTGGAGTCTTGCTGAAGCTTGGAGCTTCTCAGCCACGGATTCCCCACTGAGGATAATCTGAAAGGGACTGTTTTAATGTGCTTAATTAGGCCTAGGTAAAGATCTGGTTTAAATTAGCTTGGAATGCCACACACCCCACCCTGTCGCTAAAGTAATAGTGAAAACGGAAGTACTGTATTACAAATGGCATGACACTTAACATGACGACAGTGCCCTATATGTAAGGCTCAGGTCCAGGAACAGACGCACCTTCTGGACAATTGTCCCTTGAGCTGTTCTTTTAGCACTAATCTACATGGCAATTAAAGTCCCAAATTATTATCTTGGCTTTTCAAAATAACATTTCTAGAGTTGCACATAAAAGTAATATATATTTTATTAATTTGTTTAGCATCAACTAGTTTATCCTTGCATTACAAATATATGGATCATTTACATCCACGACCTGAATAAAGAATGTGGTCTACTGTCATTAACAGAACATAATCAATACAAGACAAGTTGGGTGGAAGTCAAATCAGATCAGTATGTTTTTGGGGTTGTTGATGAAAATTAGGGCACCCAAAGATAAACACAGTAATACAAAGAGAATTTAGAAACGGAGCCGAACCCAGGACTCCTAGCGTGTGTGTATTATGAATATTTGTGTACTGTGTATACACACATTACAGTGCACAACACCCTATGTCCTACACAGTTTGGGGAGTAACTATGGTAGCACATACTTTCCCAGTTAGTATGAATTCATGAAAATTGTAACAGAAATAGAGCTCTTATCTACCAGATATATTATTTAATTTGGATAAGATGAACCTTGGCTATCTTTAGTTTTTCCTCTGATTTTTATAAAAAATTTCTTTACCATATTGGAGATTCTTGGACCATGTAGATCCCTTTCTACGAAAGATGCCATTCATGCATGCATGTTATGCTAATGCAAACAAATATTTTGTGTCTTTTAGCTCCTTGACTTGTTCATGATTTGGGATTGGTCTACTTATCTTGCTGATTATGGTCAACCCAACTCCAAATACCTGAGGGTGAATCCCAGTACTGCGCTAATTCTGCTGGAGAAGTGAGTATATAGCTCTGAGTGTACACATTACTATAACTGATGGGAAATATTGTTTCAATATCTTGTGTAACACTGTCAATAAATGATAAAGAAAAAAGAGGGCGCCCCGGCCTAGTGCAGTATCCAAAAGAATGATTTTATCCCTCACATTTTTGTAAATATTTTATTATATCTTTTCATGTGACAACACTGAAGAAATGACACTTTGCTACAATGTAAAGTAGTGAGTGTACAGCTTGTAGAACTTTGTAAATTTGCTGTCCCCTCAAAATAACTCAACACAAATGTCCAAATTCGGCCCAATTAGCCATTTTCCCTCCCCAGTGTCATGTGACTCATTAGTGTTACAAGGTCTCAGGTGGGAATGTGAAGCAGGTGTGTTAAATTTGGTGTTATCGCTCTCACTTTCTCATACTGGTCACTGTGAGATCAACATGGCACCTCATGGCAATGAACTCTGAGTATCTGAAAAAAGAATTGCTGCTCTACATAAAGATGGCCTAGGCTACAAGAAGATTGCCAAGACCCTGAAACTGAGCTGCAGCACGGTGGCCAAGACCATACAGCGGTTTAACAGGATAGGTTGCACTCAGAACAGGCCTCCCCATGGTCGACCAAAGAAGTTGAGTACACATGCTCAGCGTCATATCCAGAGGTTGTCTTTGGTAAATAGATGTATGAGTGCTGCCAGCATTGCTGCAGAGTTTGAAGGGATGGGGGGGTCAGCCTGTCAGTGCTCAGACCATACGCCACACACTGCATCAAATTGGTCTGCATGGCTGTTGTCCCAGAAGAAAGCCTCTTCTAAAGATGATGCACAAGAAAGCCCGCAAGCAGTTTGCTGAAGACAAGCAGACTAAGGACATGGATTATTGGAACAGATGGTCTCAAGCGTGTGAGGCGGCAACCAGGTGAGGAGTACAAAGACAAGTGTGTCTTGCCTACAGTCAAGCATGGTGGTGGGAGCGTCATGGTCTGGGGCTGCATGAGTGCTGCCGGCACTGGGGAGCTACAGTTAATTGAGGGAACCATAAATGCCAACATGTACTGTGACATACTGAAGCAGAGCTTGATACCCTCCCTTCGGAGACTGGGCCGCAGGGCCGTTTTCCATCATAATAACCCCAAACACACCTCCAGGATGACCACTGCCTTGCTAAAGAAACTGAGGGTAAAGGTGATGGACTGGCCAAGCATATCTCCAGACCTAAACCCTGTTGAGCATCTGTGGGGCATCCTCAAACGGAAAATGTAGGAGCACAAGATCTCTAATATCCACCAGCTCCGTCATGGAGGAGTGGATGAGGACTCCAGTGGCAACCTGTGAAGTTCTGGTGAACTCTATGACCAAGAGCATTCAGGCAAATAATGGTGGCCACACAAAATATTGACACTTTGGGCCCAATTTGGACATTTTCACTTAGGGGTATATTCACTTTTGTTGCCAGCGGTTTAGACATTAATGGCTGTGTTGAGTTATTTTGAGGGGACAGCAAATTTACACTGTTTATACAGCTGTACACTCACTACTTTACATTGTAGCAAAGTGTTATTTCTTCAGTGTTGTCACATGAAAAGAAATAATAAAATATTTACAAAAATGTGAGGGGTGTACTGACTTTTGTGAGATACTGTATATAGCCAAAAATGCAACAATATTGACATGAGTGAAATATCTTTAGCTTATGGTTTAAAAATATATTATTACACCTAGATTTGTTAAAGCTAAATTCCAGAAAGTTGCAAATGAATAAATATACCAACTCCTTAACCCATTTCCCTCAGCTTTGGTATAATGTAAACAAGCCTTTTTCAACAATGGTGCCTTGAGGTTTCCTCAGGGGTACCTTGGCAAAATGCCTAAAATGTATCAAAAATTGTACACAAGCCAGCAGGTGGATCAAGCCTGCCTTTTAGTTACACAAAGCCACGGGTTTCATTATGCACCATTATGACTTTCTGGACACTGGCATTCTAACAACCAATGACGTCATCAGTTGATAAGGAGGATATCTGTCGTCTCCACGGCATCCTTGTTTGACCCTCAAGTGCCCCCCTCCTTCATCACTGGGGTCACATTAGCTGACTGATGGAGAGAAATTGATGGAGAAGGGAAACATTGGAATACTAGTCAGTACCAGTGTGCAAAAGTGTATTTGCTTTGGAAGAAAAAATTATCTGCAACATTGGGTGTTCTACATCTGGAAGTTGCTGCATTATGTAAAACTATTAGAATAGTTTTTTACATTTTAGAATGGAGCGCCTCAAGACTGTCCATAATTTTAAATGGTGCCTTGACTGAAAAAAGATTGAGACACACCGATGTAGATCATCACATAATCACATGCAATTCAGGATTAATGGTGGCATCTAGTTCTACTTTATACGTGATGACGTTCGTGCCAAAACTGGTTGAAGACTGGTCAAAAAAAGTAGCTTTATGGGAGGAGCAGTGATTAAAACCAGGACTGTCAAGGAAGAAGACAAAACAAACATTAGATTTTGTATTTGTGGGGGTCCACGTATTTATAAATTTTGCTACTTTCCTCAGTTCAGATTAATGTATGATTCTGTTTTCAGTGTATCTTAATGGGTCATTCTACCCGTTTGATTTTTGGTGTGTTGCCACAGGAAGGGTAGGAAAATAATTGACAATGGCACACTCAATGTGCATATTTGTGTGGAAAAAGCATTGTTTCGAAGTAGGTTCCCCTTTATAAAGCTGTGAATACAGCTGTTTGTTGAAGGGCAAAAGGTCCCAAGTTGCTTACAGCACTGCTGTATAACTACAGTCAGGTCCATAAATATTGGGACATCGACACAATTCTAATCTTTTTGGCTCTATACACCACCACAATGGATTTGAAATTAAACTAGCAAGATGTGGTTTAACTGCAGACGTTCGGCATTAATTTGAGGGTATTTACATCCAAATCAGGTGAACGGTGTAGGAATTACAACAGTTTGTATATGTGCCTCCTACTTTTTAAGGTACCAAAAGTAATGGGACAATTGGCTGCTCAGCTGTTCCATGGCCAGGTGTGTGTTATTCCCTCGTTATCCCATTTACAAGGAGCAGATAAAAGGTCCAGAGCTCATTTAAAGTGTGCTATATGCATTTGGAATCTGTTGCTGTCAACTCTCAATATGAGATCCAAAGAGCTGTCACTATCAGTGAAGCAAGCCATCATTAGGCTGAAAAAACAAAGCAAACCCATCAGAAAGATAGTGAAAACATTAGGTGTGGCCAAATCAACTGTTTGGAACATCCTTAAAAAGAAAGAACGCACCGGTGAGCTCAGCGACACCAAAAGACCCGGAAGACCATGGAAAACAACTGTGGTGGATGACCGAAGAATTCTTTCCTTGGTGAAGAAAACACCCTTCACAACAGTTGGCCAGATCAAGAACACTCTCCAGTAGGTAGGTGTATGTATGTCAAAGTCAACAGTTAAGAGAAGACTTCACCACAGTGAATACAGAGGGTTCACCACAAGATGTAAACCATTGGTGAGCCTCAAAAACAGGAAGGCCAGATTAGAGTTTGCCAAACATCTAAAAAAGCCTTCACAGTTCTGGAACAACATCCTATGGACAGATGAGACCAATATCAACTTGTACCAGAGTGATGGCAAGAGAAGAGAATGGAGAAGGAAAGGAACTGCTCATGATCCAAAGCATACCACCTCATCAGTGAAGCATGGAGGTGGTAGTGTCATGGCATGGGCATGTATGGCTGCCAATGGAACTGGTTCTTTGTATTTATTGATGATGTGACTGATGACAAAAGCAGCAGGATGAATTCTGAAGTGTTTCGGGCAATATTATCTGCTCATATTCAGCCAAATGCTTCAGAACTCATTGGACAGCACTTCACAGTGCAGATGAACAATGACCCGAAGCATACTGCGAAAGCAACCAAACAGTTTTTTAAGGGAAAGAAGTGGAATGTTATGCAATGGCCAAGTCAATCAACTGACCTGAATCCGATTGAGCATGCATTTCACTCGCTGAAGACAAAACTGAAGGTAAAATGCCCCAAGAACAAGCAGGAACTGAAGACAGTTGCAGTAGAGGCCTGGCAGAGCATTACCAGGGATGAAACCCAGCATCTGGTGATGTCTATGCGTTCCAGACTTCAGGCTGTAATTGGCTGCAAAGGATTTGCAACCAAGTATTAAAAAGTGAAAGTTTGATTTATGATTGTTAATCTGTCCCATTACTTTTGGTCCCTTAAAAAGTGGGAGACACATATACAAACTGTTGTAATTCCTACACCGTTCACCTGATTTGGATGTAAATACCCTCAAATTAAAGCTGAAAGTCTGCAGTTAAAGCACATCTTGTTTGATTCATTTCAAATCCATTGTGGTGGTGTATAGAGCCAAAAAGATTAGAATTGAGTCAATGTCCCAATATTTATGGACCTGACTGTATGTTATATTTATCCTCTGCTTTGCATTTTAAAATTAATTTTTTGGCTCAAGAAGTTGCTGACCATTTTCATTATATACATAATAAGAACACAGCAGAACATTTGTGTAAGGTGGACAGGGACTTCATCATGGAGCAGAATCCCCAAAAGAACTGAAATATAATTGTTGTGTGCCATAACCATTTAACTATGTATAAAAGTTTTATTGTTATTTATTTTTAAAGTATAATATCTATATATGTGCTGTCTTGTTTTAACTGTTTTTGAGGACTTCGGTGTTTGTGATTCCCAAAAACAATGATCTTGTGTACTATTTTACATAAAATAATGGTTAAGGTCATCTGGAATATGTGATCAGGACCTACAGTATTCCATATAATAGATACAGGAGATAGAAACATACATGCATAAAAAAAATAAAAAAAAAAACAAAACTTTTTGCTAAGTTGGTGACCCTGAAATATGATGTACATAAAAGCAGTGAGTATCAGGATCACATCCCTAGGTGTCAAAAACTACCATTCATTTATTGTCTACATCTTTCATGGTCCACCTAATTTGTAATGCGGAGTGATTAAAATTAAGAGTTACACTGCAGCTAGAGAGCCACATGGCTTCCTACATCAGTTTTGGATTATTATATTCCCAGTCAAGAAGGGTATAGTTGGGCAGATTTTGTCTTTTTTTAATTGTGGACCTTCTACAACTTTTAAATCCAAATTGTGCAACATTTAAAGGCAGCACCTACTAGAGAGTGAATCCTTCCCCTTGTCTATGGAGAAAAGGGAGCATTTGCTGATTTGTCAGAGGATTTTTAGCATGTTGAAAAAGGTTTAAGGGTAAGTACTTCCCACTTACTGCAAGCAACAGTTTTGGCCTATTTTTGACTGCCTATGAATATCCCTAATTGCACTGTATATATCGGTATTATTTTCCAGTTACTCCTACATTTAAGCCACCCATAGACATGAGATTACTATTTATAACGAACAAGGTTATGGGAGGAATTTCAGAGAGGTCCAACTAACTGTTCTGCAGGAAATAAAGTTGTTCAGGAAAATTGAAAAGTTGCTATTGATGATACAAAAATAAGAATGCGTCCACACTTCACCCTACTCTCCTGACTGTTGTTGTTGAGTGTTGGCAGAAGGCTTGACACTTATAATCATACCCTTTTATCATACGAGGAATCCCTATGGGTCGCCACAACAGCCAAAAGACA
>BLSH010433794.1:267951-278055 GCA_018402905.1 Glandirana rugosa | reverse complement strand
GATGTCCCGTTGGTATTGGAACAACTTCAAAGGATTTCTGAAACTTCCTGTCAGATTGGACACCCGAGTTAGGGTGGTAGAGTCCGACTCTTGTTCATATTTCCTTCTCCTATGGTGTTCTAAAATTATTCGGGTCCTATCTAAAAAAAATCAGAACTATTTTCTAGTCACCCATTCTCGGTTTCTCAAAACCCCCGAGTGTTGAGGGAGAAGTAGCCCCGATTGTCTGTTTTGTACAGTTCGTCCTCCTGTATGTCCCTTCGCGGTTGACGGAAAGAAAGGAAAAATATATAATAAGGGAGGGAGCCCTCCAAGTCTGTCCCGTCGAGGGAGTATATTGGTATAGAAATGGTATCGCGCCTCAAAAACACATAAGTCTTTAGGAAACTTCAACAAGGTTATGGTTGCCCTGTAGTTCATTGCATATGGCAGGTTTAGGCAATGTGCAGCTCCCCAGTTGAAGAGGAACTACAATACCCTGCTGACCACTAAATACCAGGGCATGCTAAAGGTTTTGCCACTGCCAAGAGTCTTGTGTGGGGCATGGAATGAAAGCTTTTACTTTTTCCTTCACTTTCCCTAGGATGAAGGACGTCAACAAGAAGAATAATATATTCGCCCAGTTCAAGAAGAATGATCGGGACAGACAGAAGTTAATAGACACCGTGGTGAAGCAGCTTAGAAGTTTGGTGAATGGGATGTCACAGCACTCCTAGTGATTGCCCTTCTCCTGCACAGTGTACATATGGAAATATTCCAATCTGCACATCTCTTTTCTTCTGTTTTTACTGTTATGCTGAGTAAAGAGGGGAGATCAGATGCTGGCTAGCTTGGGTGGGGTGATGCCATGTTTTTAGATTTTAAGAATATGTTTTATACATTGCACAGAAGTGGTTCAGCATTGCCCAGGTAATTCAAGTCACTGAAGTGTACATATAAAGTACGGACCATGAATATTGTATTTTAAATATTGCTGCTAAAGGCTGCCACTTTTCTAGGGCGTTTCATGCTGGGATTTCTGAGTCATGTGACCTCAGTGCCATGACGAGGGCAGAGCTGGTCATTGAGATGAACTGTCTGCAAGCATTGGTACCGGACACGGTGTGGCATTATCTTGCAGACTTGGATCAATGGCCTCCAAATGGACATGTCTTCCGATCTGAGCACGTGGCTGGCATTATCCACTTTTATTATATTCTTGGTTCTCAGGGTTGTGATTTTCAACTATACCTGTAAATAATGGATTTTATTCTCTTTTGGGAATAAAAAAAAAAGAATGTTGACAAAACCATGTATGTTTGTTTTTTGTAATAAGCACTTGAACTGTGAGAATATGCTTAAACTCACAGAGAAAATGATAGAAAAACTGCCCTTAAAACTGGATTTTTATTCTTTCAGCACAAATTTCACAATAAAAGAAAGTGAGTTAATTTACGCCATGTTTACATTCCAGAAGATGAACATGCAATTCAAATTTCACTAAATTTAAACACAGCATTTTCTTTTTTTTATAAATTATTCATTTTTCAAATTTTTGAAGAAGAAAAATATAATAAACCCAAAAGAACATGGCTTTATAAGTGTAATTAAAGATCGATATGTAACCAAGACTAAACAAGGTATCCCATTATGAACCTAGTCAAGAATGAGGGATGCCACTCCATGCTCCTGTTAGTCCTCATCCGCTAATGACCGCTGTGAGTGCAGACAAGGAAGGAGCTAATCTCAGCTCAATAGATGCAAGTGAAGGTAAATAAGTGGCCCCAAGTGCCACACACCTAACAAGACCCTGTGTGAATGGTAAGAGCAGCCTCAGCCCAGACTCCACCCAGGTCATGCCCCCAAAGCGTTTCGCCCCACACACAGGGCTTATCCAAGACTAAGCCTTGTGGGTGGGCCACATGTGTCGGGGGCATGGCCTGGATAGGGTCTGGTATGAGGATGCTCTTACCTATCACACAAGGTCTTGCAAGATGGCACCAGGGACCACTTTCTTTCCTTTGCTTGCAAGGTATCCCATTATACTAGGCCCTTACGATCATGTCAGCAAGTCTTGTTGTAAGTCTCATTGCCTACACTGGAACATGACCAGTTAAGTTTCCTAGGTTAAATATAACAAGTACTACACATGGCATTTTCATTGAGAGCAAGGCTAACTGCTAGAGTTGTACATGCATTTTCACCCTACTTACAGTCTATGGATATAAATGATAGATCATGCCATTCAGTTAGAATTTATTTAGAGGTTGTTCACTTAGGCTTGGTTCACACTGATGAGAGTTGCATGACAATGGAAATAACATTGCTTCCAATGGTGCCTGTTCACGTCAATACAGCTGCGATGCGACTTTGGGAAAGGGCTCTGTGTTACTCTGGTGTTATTTACAGTGCAATTTAGCTCAGTAAAATATGCTATCCACATCCAAAAGGCAATCAAAGTTGCAGTACATAATCACACTGTGAATCACGTCACAATCAAATCACAGTAGTGTGTACCAAATCTTAAGAAAGTTAATGGTAGTAAACCTGTGCTCACTTTAAGTACCCCAGTCAGGGATTTTCAAACTTTAAGGGTGCCAGACTGTGGCCAGTGGGAGTAGTAAATGGCCCAGCGGCAGTAGGAATAAACTATTCCTCAAGCTTGGTGGCAATAAAAAAACTAATTAGCACATGTGATCCGTGGAAGAGGAATAGGTCCCATCATTGGTATCAGTTGGGGGAAAGTGCCCCATTGCTGAGTCAGTGGGAGGAATAGTGTCCCATTTTTGGTGTCAGTGGGAGGATTAGTGATCCCTCATTGGTGTTAGTGGAACAAATGCTGCTCCCTGGTTGGTCTGGGTAGAAATGGTTCCTCCTTGTTGTCAGTGGAAGAAGTGATGCCCCCTTGTTGGTTTCAGTGAAAGAAATGGTTCCTCCTTGTTGTTGTCAGTGGAAGAAATGATGCCCCCTTGTTGGTTTCAGTGGAAGAAATGGTGCCCAATTGTTGATGTCAGTGGGAGGAAGAGTGCCTTATCAGTGGAAGGAATAGTGCTGCATATTAGTGGGAGGAATAGTGCCCCAAGGGCCATATAAAGACAAGAAAGGACCACAGTTTGGAGATCACAGTTTTAAGTGAACAGTTATACACTTTAACCCCAGGGTCAATCAACCTCAAAATCTTCAAAAATCAGCTTATAATTAAAATGATAATAAATATATAGAGAGAATAGGATGCAAATGTAACAGGGTTGCACATTGTATAGTGTAAGTTGAAGTGTGGTAGAGCATGGGATGCCTATTGTGCCTGTATAACTGTGCTGTAGACTATATACAGTATTGTACATTTTGAGTCGTTTATAATTGTATAGATAGAATCTCCTGCACAAGTGGCATTATATTAAGTCCGGCTGTGTAATTCATGCATTATAGCAAGTGGACTTTAAACTTGCATAAAATCCCATGCATAATTTGGGGATTTTAGTCAATTGTAAGAGGGCACGCCACTTTAAATCATCTAAATTTCAATATTGTTAAAAAATGCCAACAGCGTATTTTTCAATATTGGCCCAAAGGTGGTATGGTTCTATTGGGATCTTTGTTACAGGCCTGTGTATTGGATCTTTAAAAGGTTGTATGCAGGTTAGCACACATGCTGAGACTTGTAGTCCCTCACTCCATGGAAGTCCTGAGATAGCCCAAGCCTAGAAGTGGCTTCTTCTACAGTCAGCTTCTGTTCAGTCTTCAGATAAATGACTGCTTTGGTCTTATTTACAAGCCGGATTTTGACGTAATGCTCCTCTTTTGTTCCCTATAAAACCTGCTCCGATCACTTAGTGTTACTCCAGTATTGGCTTTGGTGGCTTTCCAAATGGCAGTTGGCAGATGAGTGTGTGTTCCTTAGTGGTGTGCAGGGCCAGCTACTCTGCTTTTATTGCAGTTTGTGATCTGGGGAATTGTCCTTCATGGGAGATACATTTGAAGCCGTAAATTATCAGAGAGTGGACTCCAACTCCAAAGAGATTTATACTGATGGTGCTATAAATTATTAGCAAGTGTATTTCATGTTTGTGCTGCCACCGATAGTGCTGGAAATGTAGGAAGACATGTATATTGATTGAGCTCACATGCCCATGTCCAGGACTTTTACTGCATGAACAGAGACCTGGGCAGAGTGCCTCCAGCTTCCTCTCCTCTGATAAGAGGCTGACAGTTAACTCTTTTCATCAATGTCATACAATGGAGGCTAGAACTATGTCACAGTAACAGCTAGGATATCTTTATAATGCATTTTTATTGAGTACACATTAATTTATTGAGGGTCAATTTACATTTTTGCAGTGTGCGCTGTGTTAAGGCAGCCCATTGAAAATAATAGGCTGGCAATGGAATAAACTATCAAAACAGATGTGTCACAAAATGTGCAATGTAACACGCTATGGTGCATTGCAGTGCAATACCTTGGTGGGTTGGAGTGACATATGGCACTAATGGCATTGCATTGCAGCTACTTGTGTAAACTTTGTTGGCACATGTACCACAGCCCAATGGGCCTAAATGTCCCCTAAAGTGGTTGTAAACCCTTACATATACCCAGTGAAGTGACTGGCCTCAGGTGATACACGAAGATTAAACAAATCCGCCTACATAAGTTGTACCTGTTTATCCATAGTCATCTTTCCCCTTCATCTTTTCAAAGTGCAGAATTTACATGAGATCTCTCAGCTCTGAAAAGAAGGGGGCGGAGAGCTAAAGGTGTATCAGTGAGGAGAGCTCTGAGAGCTGATTGGAAGGAATTGACCCCCTCCCCTTTCACACAGGAACAGAGCTGAGGCTGTCAATCTGCTGGAGCTCCCTCCCCTGTCACCATTTTTCTCTTGGTGTCAGGATAATTCATCAGAAATGACTCATGCTGACAGCAGGGGAACGAGACAGCAGCAAAAATGTCACTTAGTGCTCTGGATTGAGACAAGCACACACTACAGGGGGATATGCTTAGTTCATATTTCATGTCTGAGGTTTACAATCACTTTAAAGTAATATTTATGTAAATTCCATATCTTTCAAGTGGCTAGCTGTAGACCAGGAAACATGGTCATCATCACTATAAATTGCCACAAAGAGGGGCTGATTTACTAAAGGCAAATAGACAGTGCACTTTGCAAGTACAGTTGCTTCAGTAAAGGGAAAGCTTCATTTTGCAAAGAATACCCAATCCCATGCAGAGAAAAAAAGAAAAAAAAAACAGCTTTTGCTTCCACATGATTGGATGAGGAAGTCAGCAGAGCTTCCCCTCGTTTACAAAGCTGTGGTGTAACTGCACTTGCAAAGTGCACAGTCTATTTGCTTTTAGTAAATCAAACCCAGAATTAATTGTTTTCACCCAGACCAGTAAACAATTTAGCCCTGATGTAACCACTTCAGCCCCGGAAGGATTTCCCACTTTAGGACTAGAGCACTTTTTGCTATTCGGCACTGCGTCGCTTTAACTGACAATTGCGCAGTCGTGCGACGTTGTACCCAAACAAAATGTGCGTCCTTTTTTCCCCACAAATAGAGCTTAAACAAAAGAAGAGTCACAATTTTGCAAAAAAAAAAAAACAAATTTCTTACTTTTTGCTAAAATACAAATCCAAAAAAATATATAAAAAAACATTTTTTTCCATCAGTTTTGGCCGATTTATATTCTTCCTCATATTTTTGGTAAAAAAAATCGCAATCGGCGTTTATTGATTGGTTTGCGCAAAAGTTGCCGCGTTTACGGATGATGAGAATTTCTGGGGTTTTTATTTTTTGCTAGTAATGGTGGCGATCTGCGATTTTTAGCGGTACTAAAATATTGCAGCGGACATGTCGGACCATTGGCATTTATACAGCGATCAGTGCTATAAAAATGCACTGATTACTGTGTAAATGCCATTGGCAGTGAAGGGGTTAACCTGGAGGGGGCGCTCTAAGGGTTAACTGTGTTCCCTGGGCATGTTCTAGCTGTATGGGGGCTGGCCTGGCTGGGGGAAGGGAGTGATCACGGCTTCCATATATACGAAGCCTGTGATCACCGCCCTTCCCCCTCTAACTGAACGAAGATCCATGTGTACTTACACGGACCTCCGTTCTTTCACTGCGGGGGGGGGGCCATCGCGGGTAACCGGTGGCGATCGAGTCCGCCCTATCCGCTCCCTGGCCCCCCTGAACACAGTGAGGGATATCACAGCCACCATCATATGACAGCAGTTTGCGATATCGAGCCACTTTGTCACCATCAGACTGCGGTCGGCAAGTGGTTAATAAAGCCTACCTGTCTACAATGACTTATTGATTTGTACAAGCAGCCAAATCATATCCTCATGGCACTTACTAAGGTCCCTAGATGCCTTGTGGAGACATGCGTAGAGGTACATTGTACATGCGGTGAATTTACCAAAAGCGTGGTTAGCTGTGGAGTTTATGCTCCAGCATCTGAACATATGTGAGCTAAGCAGCGGCATGCCTACAAAAGAAACGTCAAGAGGGTTTCAGGCTCTCCTGGACAGCTGCGAGCACTGGTGAATAATGTGGGGAGTGATTGAATGCTAAAGGGCCGCTGCACTCAAACCCAATGGATAAGTGAGCAACAGAAGAACATCATAAAAACCTGCGCTGGTCCACAGAAGCATGCATAGTCATAAGTAAAAATGCCACTTTATTTTGTGAAGAGCTAAAAAAACATGAATTTTTGTAATTTTGGTGATGGAGCAATGATTATGATTGAAACCTGCAATGAACTTGGGAGTGTGTGAAGAAGGAATAGCAACTGACTTCGTCTTAGAGGCACGATGGACACTTGACAGAGCAGCCTCGCTAAGGAATTTTTCTGCCATGATTTGGCTATGAGCTGCAAGATTTTGAGGTCTCGAACAATTCCTCTTGATCCTAAGGTACTGTACCTTGGAAATGTTGTTTTTCCAGGCTGGGTGGTGGCAGCTGTCATAGTGGAGATATGAATTCCCAGCTACTGGTTTGGTATGATTGGTGGTATGAATCACATGGTCCTCATGGAACAGTTCCAAATCCAAGAAGACCAGGCGCTCAGGATCAAGGACATAGGTGAAGCTGAGGCCTAGGTTGTTGGTGTTGCAGTGCTCCACAAAGGCCAGGAACAAGTCCTGGTCCCCACCCCAGATCAACAGCACGTCATCTATGAACCGACCATAGAAGACGATGTGTCGGAGAAAGGGGTTGTTGTGCCAGAAAGACAGCTCCTCCCACAGACCCATGGTGGTGTTGGCACAGCAGGGGCAAAACTGGCCCCCATTGCTGTGCCTTGGGTCTGCAGGAAGAAGGTGCCCTGGAAGACAAAGTAATTGTTTTCCAAGCAGAACCTAGTGCTGTCAATCAAAAACTTGGCTTGTAGGGAGTTGATGTTAGCCTTCTGTCTCAAAAAATGGCTGAGTGCTCTAAGCTGGTGGTCGGTGCATCTAATTCCAGCATCCCAGCTCCTACAGGCAGCCCACCCTGGAGGGTTCTTTCATCTGGGAACCAGAGGCAGGACCACAGTTGTGCACACTGCGGCTCCCACGTTCCCCCTCCCTTTTAGCTTTCATTCGTATCACCATCTTTGGCTTTTGAGCACTAGGAGCAGGGGCACCCTCACTGCAGTGGCCGGATCAAGGAGCCGATGCATGAGCTCACACATGGACATGTGACTATACATGCTTCTGTGGACCAGCGCACTTCTTTATGATATGCCTACGATAAAATTAGATTTTCTCTAATGTTTTTGGACTCAATTTCATATGCTGAGTATTAGAATGCAGAGTCCTGTAATAAATACCCCATGTATACTACCTTCCCTGTTCAGGTCCGAATTTCTGCCTGAATTCGCACCTGATTCGGAACCAGAGTCACGCAGGACCCTTTCCAAATGTGAATCGCGCAATAAAAAAATCAGTTTGAATGCTATCTTGTCGATCCATGGTGTGCTGGCAAATATCTGCATTGTGTCCATTAAGAGCTGGTCGCACTCTCCTGTCATGGGAATTAGATACGGGGAAATAAGTGTGAATCCAGCCTTAAAGTAAACCTTGGAGAAACAAGGAGACCTCCATCGCTTCTTATACTGATGCTAGTTGCCTGGCCTTCATGGGGACCCTCTGATTTTAGTACTTGGAATCACTGACCCAGAATAAGCATGTAGATAAAACTTCTGACTTTTCACTGATTCTCACGCTTCATATACGTTTTTTGGGTCAGTTTCTGATAAAATCCGCAAAACCATAAGGATCAGCGTGTGACCCAGGCTAATATTTTCCAAACAAGGTCAATACTGTGAGAGCCCATGCATTTCTCCTATGTAGGATTCACTTTTAGTAGAAGCTAAACTCTGAAACTTTTTTTTTTTTTTTTCTCTGAACACATTAATGAGATTATTTACATTAAGCTGATCACATCCACGTGTATATACAAGGAACTTAAAAGCTGATCCCAAACTTCTAAATACACAGTAGAAATGCAAACTTGAACTTTCTTGCCTGTAAAAGGATTTGTAGTTCTTTTTGGCCAGTTGTGTGTAGTGGGTCTCCTGCTAGAAAGCAAAATCAGATCCCTGACTTCTAGTGAAACTTGTTAAGGACCACCCCCCCCCCCCCCCGCTGCTGATTGGACAATGAAGGAGAAGCAGAACACAGATTACATCATCCCTCTCCCATCCTGTAGCCATGTTCACATTGTTAGATTGACAAAAAAGCGCAAGGTAACCTTGAATGGCACACCCGTCCAGTGTTGACCCACCACCCAATCTCAGTGCTGCTGTGCTGGAGATTACAGAAACGAAATGAAGACAGTATTCTAATACTTTAGTTGTTTAACACTACATTAAGCATAAATATATGATTTTTTTCACATCCGGCTAGTGTCATGTTTTAAAAATACTAAAGACTGTTGATACCAAAATTGGAATACATTGACTAATAAGGCAATTATTTCCTGACTCTCTGTCCTCTCTGCATCAGTACCAATGCAAGGACAGGCATGCACTACAAATAGTTCTGATACAATTGTGCAAGAAATTGACAATGTATGAGCACAGCAATTGCAACAGACTACCATCAACATCACCAGTAGGATGTCACCCCACTAAGGCTGGAAAATTGTCTAATGATGCCAATTGTTATCTGATGACTGTGCAGCCAAAATCCAGCACTGTGCCCATCATTTCCTATAGCAAGTTTGATATGCAATGCCCATGTGTCAGATAAACAGTTATGGTGTGATCATTGCTGAGGTCCTGCTGCTGTTGTACAGGGTGGGCCATTTATATGGATACACCTTAATAAAATGGGAATGGTTGGTGATATTAACTTCCTGTTTGTGGCACATTAGTATATGTGAGGGGGGAAACTTTTCAAGATGGGTGGTGACCATGGCGGCCATTTTGAATCCAACTTTTGTTTTTTCAATAGGAAGAGGGTCATGGGACACATCAAACTTATTGGGAATTTCACAAGAAAAACAATGGTGTGCTTGGTTTTAACGTAACTTTATTCTTTCATTAGTTATTTACAAGTTTCTAACCACTTAAAAAAAGGGGTGCTCAATGTGCTGCCCATTGTGTTGGATTGTCAATGCAACCCTCTTCTCCCACTCTTCACACACTGATAGCAACACCGCAGGAGAAATGCTAGCACAGGCTTCCAGTATCCATAGTTTCAGGCGCTGCACATCTCGTATCACCAACATCATAGTTCCAGCAAGATGGTGCACCACCACATTATGGGTGTCAGGTCCGAGCATTCCTAGATGAACAGTTTCCTGGAAAGTGGATTGGTCGTCGTGGGCCAGTTGAATGGCCCCCAAGGTCTCCCGATCTGACCCCCTTAGACTTTTATCTTTGGGGTCATCTGAAGGCAATTGTCTATGCTGTGAAGATACGAGATGTGCAGCACCTGAAACTACGGATACTGGAAGCCTGTGCTAGCATTTCTCCTGCGGTGTTGCTATCAGTGTGTGAAGAGTGGGAGAAGAGGGTTGCATTGACAATCCAACACAATGGGCAGCACATTGAACACATTTTATAAGTGGTCAGAAACTTGTAAATAACTCATGAAAGAATAAAGTTACGTTAAAACTAAGCACACCATTGTTTTTCTT